>CANSGD010000260.1:0-207713 GCA_947645195.1 Patellifolia procumbens | reverse complement strand
ACTAATTAAAAGAGTCATTAAACTAAGACGGAGAAAACGGGTCAACACCCGAAGTCAGGTCACCACGGTCGTGGTGAAATCACCACGATCGTGGCCCCCGACTTTCATAGGATCAGTTCCCAATCTTCAACAGTCTATTTTGCTCGCTACAGGTTCCCATGACCGTGGTGATTTCACCACGACCGTGGTGACCTGCTGGTCAGCGGACAGCTTAACTTCGAACGATCATATCTCTCTCGTCTATTATCGGAATTGGGCTCATGACCAGTCGTTGGAAAACTATCGAAACGAGCTAACTCCTCCCGATGGAATCACCTTAATCCAATTTATAGATCAAACGTTATGCCTATTTGAAGTTCAACAGTCCACAACTAGTCTTCTAATGATCATATGACTTCAAAAACTTGCTAGTTAGCCTGGAAATCATCCAAAAATAACTAAACAGATAATGAAGCGACAATATAACTCAAAGGTGACAAAAACCATGCAATCCTAGGCTTAAATGCTCTAAACTACATGCAGGGACACTAAAAATGACCTACAATTAAGTACAATAAAGTGCTTATCATATGTGGATCATATCCAAATAAGGAAATGCAAAATGTAATAGAGACAAACAAAAATGGAAAAATGAGAAATCCTTTAAGGAACAGAGGGAGTTTATCTTTTCTGAAAGTATCTATTATATTTTTTGTAGAGTTAGGGTCCCAAATAATCGTAACTCCTATCAAAACGAACTACATATCTTCGAATTTAGAATAAAAAATAATTTTCTTGTAGATATATACCAACAAATTTAGTAAATGGAAAAATGTTTTAGTTTCACACAAATCAGTACCCATATAATTTGTTGTATTTCCTCAATTTTATATTAAGTGTTAAATACATAAAGATAACCCAAATTTTGACTCCAATAAAATACCAGGAACAATTATACTTTTTTAGGAACAACCATAATTTAATTTAACTTCTAAATCTCTGCAAAAATCCAAGTGTAATGAAGTTGAAAATGAACTAATAAACTAAACATAATTAGCTAACACATGTGCGATAGCCTGAAAGAATAAAGGTGGAGAAAAAAGAGGAAATTCACAACAAATCATGGAAAACTTTGAAAACCGAGTAAACACACTCAAAAAGAGTGAAACTACAAATACATGTGATGATCCTCAGAGCATTATTAGCAATGACCCATTTGTTAAAGTTCATGACACTATTCTTTACTTTTCTCTCTTAAATTGTCATCTTTCAACCTTTTCTTATTAGCAATGACCTATTTTTAAGTTCATCACATTCTCTTTCTTACCCACCATACTCTCTCTTACATCATTTACTTATTTGATTAATATTTAAATATGTTCATGAACCAGTAAAATTGATATATCGAGTGATAATTTTAGCTTAATCGTAGTTAAGTTATAATTATTTGAAATTAATATTTATTAATATTTTTGGGGGGTTTTTTCAGCAAAGAACAGTTATCAAAATTTATTAACAAAGTTGTTTAAGAAAAACATGGAAAAAAATGGTTATTCAAAAATTTGGTCAAAACATATCAAGATTTGTCTCATTTTATAGATCTCAAAAAAATCTGAATATTGGTAAATTTTTTATATTTTTTTTGACTTTTTATTTTAGGAGAAAATAGTCGTTGAATGATTTAAATGAATATATTTCCCTCTCCTGGCTGAACCAATGAGAAAGGCGACACGCAGACTGACGCGCGTCCGATGGTGTCGACAAATTTTGTTGTTGTTCATTAGCAAAAACGTTTTCGTCTTTGCTTTTCATCTCCAAGTCAGCATTTCATCTGTTTTAAATCTGATTTTTGCTTCATGACCGTTTGTGAGAAAAGGTCACAAGATGATCGGTTTAAATGAACTTTTGATGAACAACCTTTAATTAGGTCATTGCTAATAAGGTTTTTGTAAAGTTCATCTCATAAACTTTAGCAATAGGTCATTACTAATAGTGCTCTCAAGCCCCTGACTTCAACATCTTGCAATAAGTGTAATACCAGCTACGCTATACTTACAACTTTTGACTTAGGGTCTGTTTAGATTTACTGAAAACAACTGAACTAAACTGAACTGAACTAATTGGAGCTGAACGAAACTGAACTGAACTGAACTGATTAGCGCGAACTGAACTGAACTGCACTGAATTGAATTTAATTTAATTGAATTTAATAAATATATAAATAATATTTAAACAATAATAGTATGATTATTAAAAAATAATTATGATGATAGGTAATAATAATGAATAATTATTAATGAATAATAATAATTGTATTTTGGATATTTTTAAATGATAATTATAAATAAATAATATTAATAATCATAAATTATTAATAATAATGATTAATGATTATAATGATAATTAATAACAATTATTTTATAGTCTTTGTATTAGTATATTAATACCTGATGATGATTATATAATGACAATAATATCTAAAATTATTTTAATATTACTATTTTAATAATTAGATTTAATTATATATTAATATTTAGTAATAAAATAATGATTGGGTCGACCGTGCAAAATTACATCATAAATCGTTTTGACGCGTGATTTGATTTGATTATGAATAAAAAGGTAAAATGGACATATTTGCTTTAATAAAATAGAACAAAAACTAACACGAATAATCTCAACTATGACCATTTAGCTCAAAAATAATTCCATTATGAGTTATTCTTAAATAATCCTAATTATTAGTGGTACCTTCCAAAAATAATTCAAACTTTATTTTTCTTTCCTTCAATGGTCCATTTTGGGACTACTATACATAATAGAATTAAGAGTTTGGATTAATTTAGAAGGTACCCTCAATAGTTTGGATTACTCTATAATAACCCATAATTGAGATTATTTTGAGCGGAACAATCATAGTTGGGATTATTTCAATTAATTTTTCCAATAAAATATTAGATCAATACTTCAAAATAAGTTGTAGGTTACATGGTTAACCGGTAATCATACCGTTAGTTTACGGTTAACCGCTACTTAACCAGGGCCGGGTCCCGACCAATTTGTAGGCCCTGGGGCAAAGGAAAAATAAGGGCCCCAAAAGATAGTGTAAAACAAAAATACTCCCTCTATTTCCTAAAGGATTTCTTATTTCTTTTGGGCATAAAGTTTAAGGAGGGGGAGGTTAGTGTGAGACCTAGATTTTCATTTTATAACGGAAAAGTAAGGTAGTGAGTATCTTTTAGAATTGTTTATTAAGAGAGTGAGTGGGGCCAAATACTTTTTGTAAGGAAAATAATATTATAGTATGTGGATCATATCCAAATAAGGAAATGCAAAATGTAATAGAGACAAACAAAAATGGAAAAATGAGAAATCCTTTGAGGAACGGGGGGAGTTTATCTTTTCTGAAAGTATCTATTATATTTTTTGTAGAGTTAGGGGTTTCAAATATTCGTAACTCCTATCAAAAACGAACTACATATTTTCGAATTTAGAATAAAAAATAATTTTCTCTTGTAGATATATACCAACAAATTTAGTAAATGGAAAAAAGTTTTAATTCCACACTAATCAGTACCCATATAATTTGTTGTATTTCCTCAATTTTATATAAAGTGTTAAATACATAAAGATAACCCAAATTTTGACTCCAATAAAATATCGTGAACAATTATACTTTTTTAGAAACAACCATAATTTAATTTAACTTCTCTAAATCTCTGCAAAAATCCAAGTGTAATGTAGTTGAAAATGAATTAATAAACTAAACATAATTAGCTAAGGCATGTATGATGGCCTCGAAGAATAAAAGTAGAGAAAAAAAGAGGAAATTCACAACAAATCATGGAAAACTTTGAAAACCGAGTAAACACACTCAAAAACAAGCAAATCTACAAAAACATGTGATGATCCTCAAGCCCCTGACTTCAACATCTCGCAATAAGTGTAATATTAGCTACGCTATACTTATAGCTTTTGGACTTATGGCCTGTTTAGATTTTATTGAAAACAACTGAACTGAATTGAACTAAACTGAACTGAACCGAACTGATTGGAGCTAAGTGAACTGAACTGAACTGAACTGAACTGATTAGCTCGAACTGAACTGAAATGAAATGAATTGAATTGAATTTAATAAATATATAAATAATATTTAAACAATAATAATATGAATATTAAATAATAATTATGATAATAGGTAATAATAATGAGTAATTATTAATGAATAATAATAATTGTATTTTGGATATTTTTAAATGATAATTATAAATAAATAATATTAATAATCATAAATTAATAATAATAATGATTAATGATTATAATGATAATTAATAACAATTATTTTATAGTATTTGTATTATTATATTAATAACTGATGATGATGATTATAATAACAATAATATCTAAGAATTATTTTATTTTAATAATTAGATTTAATTATATATTAATATTTAGTAATAAAATAATGATTGGGTCGGACCGTGCAAAATTACATCATAAACCGTTTTGACGTGATTTGATTGGATTATGGGCTGATAACGCGGGTTTATTTGTGCTTTTAATCTAAACCATGTTCCTCCCTAATGATAATAGTAATAATAATGAATAAAGCTATGATAAACAAAATAATATACAGATAATAATAATACTTAATAATAATGATATAAAAATAAATAAGAGCAATAATATAATAATAATAATAAGAGCAATTAGTAAAATAAATTATACCAACATAATAATATTTAACAAAATGGTTATAAAAGAATGGAGCTGGACTGAACTGAACTGATTGGAGCTGAACTGAACTGTACTGAACTGATTGGAACTGAATTGAACTGATTAGAGCTGAACTGAATTGAACTGATTAAAGCTGAACTGAACTGAAATTAAGCTGAAATGAACAGGCCCTTAGTTTCTTGATGATTTGTTATATCATACTACTTCACTGTAACAGGGCCCCATTAAGCACTGGGCCCTAGGCAGTCGCCCCACCTGGCCTACCCCCAGGGCCGGGCCTGTACTTAACGGTAGGTTATGGTTACTAAAATATGGTAACAGTTATAACGGTTAGCTGTCCCCTTATGCTAAATGGGACGATTAACCGGTCGTGAACGCCCCTAATTAGAGGCATAACCAATAAAAATATCATCCACAGTCTTAGGTCCAATTTTACTCCTTTGAAAATCAGGAAGTACTATTTTACCCAAAGACCCCCCACACTTCGAGGTATTCAAAATTAGGTTTATAACCTTTAACAATTCAAAGGAGTCTTGTATAACTTCTTATGGGGAACTCGGTTAAGTACATAGAACGCAAAGAGAGCTGCCTTACCCCACATGTTAGTAGGCAAACCTGAACTAATAAGCATTGCATTAATCATATTATTAAGAGTTCCGTTTTTCCCCCCAACTATTCCATTTTTCCCAAGTGTATAAGGAGTTTTTAACTTGATGTATAATCTCATTGGACTCGCAAAATTTCTTAAGTGAAAGTCCATCATACTCGTTGGCCCCTGGCCTGTCCGATCCACACTCTCTTTTTCTTAAGGTTTAAAATTATTTTCTAATTCGGCTTTATATATAGATAAGATTGATATTTTTCTTCAGCCTCATCGTTTGTACTCAGCAATTAAATATGAGCATAACATGAGAAATTATCAACAAATGTAATATAGTATCTCTTCCTCCCCCTACTCATGAAATTCTAAACCCACCTAAGTCACTATTGACTATTTCGAATAAGGTAGAGAAACGAGAAACATTTTTGCTGAATGCTTTCTTACGATGCTTGACTTCTACACATACTTCATATTTATCAAAAGAGGTATTGCTAAACTCAAGAATAAGACTAAGTTGTTTTAGCCTTTTGACAAATGCAACATTCACATGACTTAGTCTAGAATGCCATAAAGAAACTGACTCAGCAACAGAAATGAAAGCAAAGAAATTTCATTATCCATACAACGTCCAAAATAAATAGTCCACTATTACAAAATCCTTTACCCATATCATATTCAAAAATTAACTTGCTACTAGGTTTGTTAAAAGAGAACCAGAATTGAGATTTTTGCGGATATCGGGCACATGCAAAACATTATGCAAAGCAATCTCTTTTTAATTTTTTTTATATCTTCTTTTTTTTCTACTACTACACCTATACAGTTTTAGTTTATAATTCTTCTTAACATTATACATTTTGCTTTTTATATATTATAAGAATTTTTTTTTATGACATGAGCAGGTGTCGGTTTGCTTTATAATCATAACCCATATCCAAAACAAAACTTACCACATCACCACAAAACATACAACAAAAAAAAAATAATAATTTAAAAAAGTTTAATTTTTACTTTTTTTCCTTGGGTTTTTTTTTTATTTTCCTTTTTTTTTACTATACCGCGGCCCCGCACCCCCACACCACCCACACAGAAAAAAATTTCTCTGAACCACCCCCTTCCCCTAAAATTCATTTTGGCTATCCCTTATACCATGAAGCTGATTCGGACCCCCACCCTCGGCCCCCAACCACACACCTCCCATTAAAAAAAATAAGAAGGAGAAGAAAAAAAATATCTTCTGTTTGGAAGAAGCACTTCTCCTCCAAAAAAATAAGAAAAAACAACCCCCAAAGGGGAAAATCCTTCTGCTGGTGTTTCATAAAGAGGACAAAATTCCCAAAAAAGGAAGAAATTCCTGAGGAAGCAATTGGCCTGAAAACCTTCCGGTAAGTCCCATCCTCCCTCTACAATTATTGATATATACTATCATACCCATTTCACCTCACCAATATACACCCCCATACCCCCAAAAAACAAAAATCCCATAATACCCCCAACAATAATAAGGTCTCACACATAAGGACACTCACTAAAACTTGATCGAACACAAACATAACATAACCATCAGACCCCCCCAACATAGTATACTCCAACTAACAACACACAACCCAAAATTAAAAAGGTAAAGGCTTCAAAAAATGCAACATTTTGGTGATTCGCAAAAATAAAACAACGTTGTGATTATTTCAGAATACAGGAACCTTTCAACCCCATTAACTTTGAGTAGGATAATATAAATTTTTACTTGAAGAAGTTGTAATTTCTTTTCTTTTTATAGGTTCCATGGAACCTTAATAGCAACCTTTTGACCAATTATTAAGCGCAAGTGTTCAAATTTATCTCTTTTATAGGTTTAATTTTATTTTATATCACTCAAAGTTAATGGGGTATAAAGGTTGCTATATTCTGTGATAATCAAAATGTTGTTTTATTATTTGCGAATTGTGAAAAGGTTACACTATGGAAACAATTTCCTATTTTATAGTCCCAAAGTCATCGGTACCATACTCAGCTTCCAAAGCATCCCAAATATCCTTAGCATTTTTCGTCTTACTATGAATCAAATATAGTAGTCATGTAAATATTGTCTACCACAAAATCCCCAGTAGATCTCAGTAGCGACATCAACAGTTAAACGATAATCTACCCCAATTTGACCCAAGAAAATTCCATCTTATTATACCACATCCTATAATTTTTCACATCAAACAAGTCTAATTTAGAAATATCAGGGACCAGAGGATTGACAGGTAATAGAGACAACGATAAGAACAGGAATATCACCAGCCATAGTTCCAAAAATAATAGTAAGATCACAAAATATCAACTTTAGAATGTAGAAACAAAAAGTGGTAAAAACTAGAACAAACTTATTTGATAATTGTGGCGTGAATTAAACACTGCACTAAAGTTGAATTTGTCCCGCTACAATACACAGACTCTCAGCAATTAACTTCCAGGGATACACGACTTATGCATTTCTGGTGTCAACAAAAAAAAGATTAAGAACACTCTTGAATATTGCCCATAAAAAAGAATAATAAAAGTTGCAGTGGATGGTATTTCAATTTCTGTGTGTATCGAGGAGAAAAACTGGCAAAAATATATAAAGAGAATGGAAAGTAAAATGCTTAAGAACGTGGATCAGTTACTCCGGAAATCAAGAAGTAACTGTTAATTAATAGCCACAACGAGAACAAATCCGCAAGAAACTCGTAATTGCCGAGAATAAAATTGGATTGCGTTGTAAAAAGAAAACACTCGCGAACGCATCGCGCCAACACCACACGTCCACGACGTCGCTCGCACGCGCATGTGTGATGGTTACTAGAGTATACCCGAGTTTCCAAACATAACTCATAAGTATAAGAGAATTCTTAAGGGTAGTAAATGCTCGTGAAACTACCTATGTGCGACTAGAAACTTTGTATTCTTTTGAAGCAAAAAACATATGGAGTGATAAGGAGAGGTACAGGTCCATTAACAACTTATGTGGGACTATAATAACCCACACAGATCCAAGAATAATATTAAATAAAAATAGCATTTTCCATGAAAGAAATTAATTTTTTTATTTTGTTAAATTTGTTTTATCAGATTTCATAAATTTTATTATACATTTGGGTGTACCATGAGCATGGTACACCTAAGGCTATTTTTTGCTCAAATAGATTTGGGTGTACCATACTCATGGTACATTCAGGGCTATTTTTTGCTCAAAACTCTTGAGTATCTCTATACTATAAGGGAAGAGGGGGAGGGGGGGGGGGGTGGACACCAAAATTAAGAAAAGAAAAATAAATAAAATAAATCAAGGAAGTTATTAACTAATTAAATTTTATTTCCAAACTTAGCCATCAGAATTTAACAAATAATTAAACTTCAAAATAAAATATCTAAAAATCTACAAAGTAAAAGCAATTTACAAAAATGTCAATGGTTATTAATTTCTTGAGATTTATAAATAGACACCCCCTTTGCTATTTTATATACTTTTGAATTTTTTTAATTTTCAAATACGTACTCCCTCCGTTTGTTTTTAATTGTTACACTTTACTTTGAGGGATAACCAATAGATTTATGAAATATATGCAATAATTGTTTGGGGAATAGATAAAGTATGAGAGAGAATGTTATAAAAGCAAAAAATATGGGGTGATTGGGTATTTATTAGGAAAAAAAGGATAAGTGTGTCCCAAAAGTGTGGCAAATTGGAAGATAGAGATGTTAAAGTTTACCAAAGATAGTAAAAGTTAAAGTGTAACAATTAAAAAGAAACGTTCTAAAAAGCAAAGTGTAACAATTAAAAACAAACGGAGGGAGTACATGAGTAATTGATTGCTCACGAGTGAAGGTGCATTTGATCAATTGATCATGAAACATGATGAAATATTTTAGGATGAGTGAGAATGTGGGAAAAGGAGATGAATGATATATTATTTTTACTCATGAGCAATAATGCTAATGACATATTCCATTAATCTTTTGTAACATTTTTTGTCTTTTTTGGCGTTGTGTTTTTAAATCACTATTGCTAATTTACACTCTAATATATATTACTTTATTTATTTATTTATTTTGTTTCACTATATAAACTCTTTTGAGATTAAAATTTCACACTCTACAGAAATAGAATAACTAAAACTTAACGATAATTTTCAAAAGTATGATTAATTTGTATACACTTCACTGGAGAAATTACAATGTAATTTCTGTCAAATCCTTACATATTAATTTTTCGCACGAGGCACGCATTGCGTGCATATATGACTAGTACCATGATAATGGTACACCCGGGTATATAAATGCATACTCTCATTAGATTTCCTCACTTGGTTGTGTCATGATGGAAATATCAAGCATATCAAGACTACAAACAGAAACATGATTGGAATTCTGAAGAAAGATTTTCAACATTGTTTTGCGATATGGCAAGAACTGCCACCTTTAAAGAAGATATTGGGTGCAACCAAGTTGATGTAGGATACCCATTACTGGTAAGTTATTAAAAGAGGCTAACTTAAGCCATTACTTTTTTTTGAAAAGTTGCTTCATTCTCTACTTTCTATAGATTTGGGCTGTTACCTAATTTTAAATTAAAATTAAGCGGTCTCTTATAAGACCAATTCCCCATTAATTTGTTTTTATAATATGACGTCCTCACCGGTATGTACTCACGGGTAAGTGTTTTACAGCCACACAAACTTATGCCCAACAAATTTCATAAAGGAAAAAAAGAAGATTTGCTTGTATTGATGATACTCAAAAGATTAACCAAAACCAGAATATAAAAGGATCCCCAACAATTAGAAACAACTTGAAGTCAAAAATCTCCTCTGTTTCTTAATACTTGCAATATTTCTTACCTACACACTATTCAATGTAATACTTTGAATCTTAATATCTCTAATTAGCGATTAGTTTAAATTCTAAAAAGTTGATGCTATGCAAGTATGTATTTAAGACGAATCAAATAAGATCCCACTTGACTATAATTTTTTCTTATACATCTATGAGAAGATATGGCATAACCGCATAAGATAATTGATAGAGTAATATAGTTATTATGCTAATGTTAAAAATATTATGATAGAGAGAAAGTATAAACAACTCATAATGAGACAACTGCTTGAGTTGTTACAAATTTTGTAAGGCCTCCAAGAGTCCTTTTGTTGGGTTATAATGGATAATGAGTAAGAAATAGAAGGATTAAAGAACGAAGAAGAAGAAGTTGAAGAATGCAAGTGGTCGCCCCTGCGAGGAGGGACGCAACCTGCGACAGAAACTTTGTAAGGCATTAGGGACAACTCGCACCTCGCGACAAGTTGAGGTCGCAGCTCGCGAGCGGGCTTTTGCGGCTTGCTTATACGGTATTCTTCTTCGAGTTGTATTAGGTTTTCTCTACCCTATAAATATATGTATTAGCCGTTTATTTCATTAGGTTGATTGAGAGACAATAGAAGAAAGAGATATTCTAATCTAGAGAGGTTTAAACTCATAGAGAGGGGTTTGAGAGCGCAAAGAGATCGAGAATTCTTCTGTAAACGATGCCATACTATTGTATTGTGAAGTCTTTGGTCGAAGAGAGTGTTTTTCACCCGGATCTCGGGTTTTCTTACTAATTTCTTATGTGTTCTTTATCGTTTTTTCTTGTTATCTTTTTTCGTATAATATACTCTTAATTGCAGAATTGTGAGTGCGTAAAGTAAGTTTTAGATCCATACGCTTTTAAAAAAATTTGTTTTACTATCCATATCAACAAGATACAATTTCTTTTCACAAAACTCATCTGCTAAGATACACTGCAATGTTTGGCTAGGAATAGTATTGGAATGGTGACCATCTAGGAAGTATTATAGGCAAGTATCAACGAAAGAGAACAAAATGTGCCACAAAGGCTGTTGTATTCGTTATTTTGATGATGACAAATAAAGTAGTTTTTAAATTAGTTTTAATTAGTTTTATTTATGCAGTTATTTACAAAGTACTAGTAATTATTTATTTTATTAGACCTAAAATAAACTTATGGAGAATTGGTTTAATGATGACCAAAATTAAGTTGTTTAGGAAAATAGGATATTTAGTTATATTACTTTGTGTAGAATTAATGTTCTAATATTATGGAATATTGGATTCCATACTATTAGTTGAGTTTGTTAATGGTTTACAGGAAAAAGAAGTTGAAGAGATGGCGCTTTTTACGAGGCTAAATAGATGGGTTGTTAGCAGCAAGGTCCTAGATTCTAGGGAGCACGATCACCGCTAACAAACTGCGCATCTCCAATACAAATCCAAACTGCCGAAGACCAAGTCAAGAGTTGTTGAAAAGATTATGGAAGACTCGTTAAACTGTGAAAACACACGGTAATGGATCGTGGCCTAAGCATGATCCATAACGGCTATGAAGGTGGAAGAGAATGCCTAAAAACATGCATGCACTACATGGAAGTTGAAGAAGACCGTTGAAGATACATCACAGCTATATATTATGAGAAGAACTCATTTTAGTTCTTAAGACTTTCTACATTAACTGTGTAATTCTTTTAGAAAGTTATTTCGGTTTTATTCTCTTCAATAATTCATTATTGTATTCCATTAATTTGAGTTGGGGTGAGTGAAATTTTGTGAGAAAATTTCTACATTCAAGAGAGAAAGAGAAGAAACAGAAAGAGAAGACTTTGAGTGAAGTCAAGAGAGAAAGTCACGTGTTCAGGGGGAACAAGGTGACTGGGAACCAGTTCCTAAAGGAACAAAGTGAGTTGCTGTTTATAATAGAGTGTAATTTACTATTATAAATAAAAGGGCAAGATTTATTCCTAGACAATATAGGAATAAGATTTTGTTCAAAAGCATTTCTACTGTTATTAGTTTGAACTTATCTTTAATTCTTTTAAGCTTATTAATTCTGCAAAAATAGCCCCTAATAGTCTTTACTACAATTCATCCCCCCGTCTTGTAGTAAACTTGTAAGTTCTATAGGACCAACAATTGGTATCAGAGCTAG
Source organism: Patellifolia procumbens (assembly GCA_947645195.1). NCBI lineage: Eukaryota > Viridiplantae > Streptophyta > Magnoliopsida > Caryophyllales > Amaranthaceae > Patellifolia > Patellifolia procumbens. The sequence continues at coordinate 195,393 of CANSGD010000260.1, read as the reverse complement.
TTCCTCCTAAAACAGCTAACATTGAGGAGGTGATCCTAGAGAACATGAATACAACTGGAGAAAAGATGGATAAGGGATACTCTACTCAACGTCCTCCAATGTTTAATGGTAAACACTATCACTATTGGAAGAATAGGATGGAAATATTCATTAAGGCAGAAAACTACCAAGTCTGGGGAGTTATTGAGATAGGTGACTTTGAAGTCACTGAAAAGAATGAAGAAGGCGAGCTAGTTACAAAATCACTCTCAAAGTATGACAAAGAAGACTTCGAGAAAATGGAGATGAACAACATTGCCAAGAAGATTCTGCATTGTGGTCTTGGTCCTCATGAACACAATATAGTCATGGGATGCAAGAGTGCAAAGCAGATGTGGGAACTCCTTCAAGTCACACATGAAGGAACAAGCGAGGTCAAGAGATCAAAGATAGACATGCTCATGCATAGATATGAGTTATTTCAAATGAAACCTAAAGAGCCAGTTCATGATATGCTTACAAGATTCTCAAATATCATAAATGAACTTGACTCTCTATGAAAATCTATTTCTCCAGAGGAACAAGTACACAAAGTTTTGAGAAGTCTTCCACAAGATGAGAAGTGGATGGCCAAGGTGACAACTCTACAAGAAACTAAGGATTTCACCAAGTTTAACATTGAACAACTTGCTGGATCCTTGATGACACATGAGTTGCACTTAGGAATTCATGAACCTGACTCCAGCAGATCAAAGTCCCTAGCTCTCAAGACTGAAGAACAAGATGATTCAGAAACTGATGAAGAGGAAGCTGCCCTGATAGTTAAGAAATTCAAAAAGTTCTTCAACAAAAACTATAAAGGGAAGAGAAACAAGGAAAACCTCAAAGCTGAGCTGCCATAAATGCGGAAGTCCAGATCACTTCATAAAGGAATGTCCTTTGTGGGAAAAGGAGAAAGGAAAAGGCAGATTCAAGAACAAAGAACAGCAAAAACCTTTCTCTAAAACTGAAATGAGAAAGGCTATGGTAGCAGCCTGGGGAGAATCATATTCTGATGAGGAACAGGAATAGCCTGAGGATGAAACTACACAGCTGTGTCTAATGGCAAAATCAGATAGTGAAGAGGACGTATCTAACAAACAGGTAAACTTTAATGTTGTTGAAGAAGAATTATCAAAATTAAATAAGAACCAACTCACTGAATTACTTTTAGAAACCCTTGATAACTACAAGGAAATCTGCATAAGAGAGGAGAATATGCAGAAGGCCTTGAAAGTTACCAAGGAACACACAAATTGGTTTAAAAAATTAAATTCAGATATTGAGGAACGATTCTTTGATATTTTTGATAAATACCGTGGTTTTCAAGAAGCTTATGAAAAACTTAAAAATGATAACTACTTCTTGAATATTGCCTTGGCAGAATTGAAACTAATTGTTCCTGAAGGAACCAGTTCCTCTGACAGTACCAGTAAAGAATTTGAAAATTTGAAAATTGAGCATGAATCAGTGCTAAATGAAAATATGGTACTGAAGAGGAAATTGGAATCTTCAAGAGTCAAGCTTCCTGATCCAGTTAGTTGGATACAAAAATATGAAAATGAAGGAAGGAATGGACTAGGTTTCAATTATAAGAAGAGGAACAAACATAAATTAAGAGGAACTCACACTCAACAGAGGAACCCAAGTCTAATTGGGTTCCTACCACTGACTAATTACTGTAGGTGCAGACTAAAGTGAGGGAGAACAACCTGTGGTACCTCGATAGCGGTTGTTCCAAGCACATGACAGGAGATAAAACCAAATTTCTCTCACTTTTAGTCTACGAAGGAGGAACTGTGACCTTTGGAGACAACCTGACAGGTAACATAGTAGGTATAGGTAAAGTTGGGAAATCTCAGTCACATTCCATTAATAATGTATTTTTAGTCGAGAGTTTGAAACATAATTTACTTAGCATCTCTCAATTCTATGACAAAGGAAACAATGTGAAATTTACTAATGAATGTTGTGTGGTTAGTGACACCATTACAGGAACCAAGATACTAGAAGGAACAAGAAAGGGAAACACTTATGTTGTTGACCTGAACCTTCTTCCTAGGAACAATCTAACTTGTCTCAGTGTACTAGAAGATGATCAAGACCTTTGGCATAAAAGGTGTGGTCACGCAAGCTTTACACTGCTTCATAAACTAAGTGGTAAAGACTTGGTAGTTGGTTTACCAACTATAAAAGGATCAAGCCATGGAGTTTGTGGAGCTTGTGTAAGAGGGAAGCAAGTCAGATCCTCGTTCAAATCCAAGAAAACGGTATGCACTCAAAGTCCACTTGAGCTGATCCATATGGATCTGTGTGGCCCTGTGAGAATCCAAAGCAGATCAGGTAAGAGATATGTATTAGTTATAGTTGATGTTTTTTCTAGATTTACATGGGTAATCTTCCTTCATAACAAGGATGAAATGTTTGATGAGTTTATAAAGTTTGCTAAGAAAGTTCAAAGGATAAGCGGTTTTAAATTGAAACACTTAAGATCTGAGCATGGTACGGAGTTTGAAAACTCCAAGTTTGATGATTTTTGCAGCAATGAAGGATTAGATCATAACTTCTCTGCTCCCAGGACACCACAACAGAATGGTGTAGTTGAAAGAAAGAACCCGACTCTGGAGGATATGGCTAGAACAATGCTTATATCAAGCAATCTTCCAAAGAATTTTTGGGCTGAAGCTGTGAACACTGCATGTTATATCATCAACAGGGTCAGCAAGAAAACCCCTTATGAACTGTTCAAAGGAAGAAAACCAAATATCTCTTATTTTAGAGTCTTTGGATGTAGATGTTTTGTACACAACAATGGTAAAAACAATTTAGGTAAATTTGATGCTAGAAGTGATGAACCTATTTTTATAGGATATTCTTTAAATAGTAAAGCATACAGAGTTTATAATAAGAGAACAATGTGCGTAGAGGAAAGTGTCCATATTATCTTTGATGAAACTGACTCACTTCAGGAACCATGTTATGAAAATGATTTTGAAATTGGGTTAACTCATCCTCAAGAGACTGACAATCTTGAGGAGGAACTGACTCCTGCAGGAACAGTTAAGAAACATATTCCTGAAAATGAACTAACGGTTCCTGAGCCTGTTCCTCACGAGGAACAGGTAAATGAAGGAACAATTGATGCAGGAATACAGGTAGAAAAAATACACACAGAGAATGAACAAACTGAAGAACCTCAAGTTGAAGGAACAAGAACAAGAAGATTTGAACCAAGACCTTGGAAGCACCAGAATTTACATCCCCTAGAATTGATCATTAGCGACATTGAGAAGGGAACCCAAACAAGATCTCAACTTAGAAACTTTTGTGCCTTTCAAGCGTTCCTATCTATGATACAGCCTTGAGACCACAATGAAGCAATGCTAGAGTCTGACTGGATAAATGCCATGCAAGAGAATTTCAGAGGAACAAGGTATGGCACTTAGAGCCCAAACCCAAGAATCAGAAGGTAATTGGGTTAAAGTGGGTCTTCAGGAACAAGCTAGACGAACATGGCATTGTGATCAGAAACAAAGCCAGACTCGTAGCAAAAGGCTACAACCAACAAGAAGGTATTGACTTTGATGAAACCTTTGCTCCAGTAGCTAGAATAGAAGCAATAAGAATTTTAATAGCATTTGCAGCTTTTATGGGATTTAGGTTGTACCAGATGGACGTTAAATGTGCATTTGTAAATGGATATCTATTGGAAGACGTCTATGTGGAACAACCTCCAGGATTTGAAAATCCTGATCTCCCAAACCAGGTCTATAAGCTAGATAAAGCCTTATATGGGCTGAAACAAGCTCCTAGATCTTGGTATGAAAGACTTTCTAAATTCTTACTTGCTCATAATTTTGTTAGAGGCAAAGTTGATGGAACCTTGTTCCTTCAATCAAAAGGAACAAACATTTTAGTAGTACAAATTTACGTTTATGATATTATTTTTGGTGCTACTAATGATTCTTTGTGCAAGGGTTTCGCTGACTTAATGAGCAACGAATTTGAAATGAGCATGATGGGAGAGTTGAACTTCTTTCTTGGTTTGCAAATCAAGCAAACTGAAAGAGGAACAATGATCCATCAGCAAAAAACGTTAAGGAACTGCTAAAGAAATATGGACTGGAACAAGCTAAAACCAACCACACTCCTATAGGAATAGGAACAAGGTTGGATGAAGATCAAAATGGTAAATCAATAGATCAGAAATTATTACAGAGGTATGATTGGATCTCTTCTTTATTTAACTGCAAGTAGGCCTGATCTTTCATTCAGTGTTGGTCTATGTGCTAGGTTCCAATTAAATCCGAAGGAATCCCAATTGATAGCTGTCAAGAGGATCCTTAGGTATTTGAAAGGAAGTGATGATCTCTGTTTGTTCTATCCTCGTAGTGATACATTTGACCTAGGTAGCTACTTTGATGCTGACTATGCTGGAGATTTGGTCAACCGTAAAAGTACCTCAGGAATTGCCCAGTTCCTAGGAACAAGCTTAGTTTCTTGGGGATCCAAGAAACAACATACAGTTGCCTTGTCAACTGCTGAAGCTGAATATGTGGCTGCTGCAGCATGTTGTTCCCAAGTCTTCTGGATCAAGCAACAGGTACGTGATTTTGGTATTAAGTTTAAATGTGTTCCAATCTTTTGTGATAATACCAGTGCCATATGCATCTCCAAGGACCCAATACACCACTTAAGGGTCAAGCACATTCACATCAGGCACCACTTCTTGAAAGACTATGTTGAAAAGGGCTTAGTCAAAGTTGAATTTTGCCCTACAGAAAATCAAATTGCTGACATTTTTACCAAACCATTATCTAGGGACAGATTTGAAAAGATTCGCTTGGAACTAGGAATGATCAGAATTGTATAAAATAGCCTATATAATTTGAACCCTATGTTTAGTCATTTCTAAGAGTGTCCTGCAATCTTCATGAATTAAATTTCGTACACCTAGGGTCATGTCTAAGGACTCACATCTGTCTTTAAATATTATCCTTATTGTCCATGCACATATATAGAGTACGTAAATTAAATTGCTTGTATAGTTTAAAAGGGGTCCGTGTACACAAGAGCAATTTTTCACATTTTTATTCTCTCTCCTCCTATCATTATGATTTCTTTGATTCATTGTATCAACCATTTTTATTAACTCAAAATCAACCATTTAATTTATCTAATCTAAAGAGGGGAACATTAAATGAAACACATTTACCCAAGCCTTACCCAGTCAAATCACACCTCTTCGCTTTTAATTCAACACACCTAATCATTACAATATATACCCAACACTTCACTTCACTGACCACTTTTACTGACCCACTCCAACTCTTACTATTCATCTCCTCTTTCCTCCATCTCTCTTCATCCTTCCTACTCTCTTTCCCATGGCACCCAAAAAGGCAACCTCTGGACTTCAAGAAAACTACCCAGCCGAAAAAAACCCTTCCATGGAAGAGCACAGTGATCAAGAATCTTCTAATCCAAAAAACGATTCAACACATTCTCAAGAACCCATTTCGGAAAATGAAGCGGCATCTCCCAAGCCTGAGGAAGATTACGAGGATCAAGAAAGCAGTCAGGGGAGAGACCTTCAGATTCCCACAAAACGGGGTAAGAAATCAAAATCCTCTCAATTTATTGTCGGATTCTTTGTTGATCTTGCATGGTACAAGAAAGTAAAATGGAATGAGTTTCTGAGTCTGTTAAAGTATCAAAAATGGATGAAGTTAGTCAGTGTAGATGAGGGATTATATGAGGAAGAGATGAGTTCCTTTTGTGAGAACTTCAATAAAATAGAGGGAGTGTGTGTAAGCTTAGTGAATGGGTGTGTGGTCACATTTACAGAAAAGAAATTGAGCGAGTGGTTTGAAGTACCTTCAGATGGGTACCAGGAGTATGTTAAAGGGAAAGAAAAATTTAACATCAATGGCGTCTCAAATGAAAAAATTATTCAGTTTTTTCAAGGAAACCCTAACTCTATGTCCATTGACCAAAAAGACATCTCTCCCTTTCACAAGCTTTTGTTTCACTTTGTTTGGCGTTTTGTTTTACCCCGATCTAGCTTCCAAGAGAACCCAAGCTAATATCATGGACCTCTCTATAATGTACTGTTTAGCAAAGAACATCAAGATAAACTTTCTCGCTCTTATGCTCTCTCACCTTTCCTACTGCATATCCCACAATACCAAAGTGGGTTATGGCAATCTGATCACCACAATTCTAAAGAAAACTAAAGTCAAACTATCTGACAACCCTTCTTTCACCCTTGAGCCTGAAAATTATTTGACCAAGGAGACGCTGACTAGACTTAGTTTGAGGGTGGTTGGTGGGAAATTGGAATTTGAGGGAGAGGCTATAGCGACTAAGCCTGAGGCAGGGACAAAGAGAAAATTATTTGAGGAAGCTGTTGGGGGATCTATTAGAAAGAGCCAGAGACTGGCTGGGGTAAGTCTCTTAAGGAACAGGATCCGGGTACCGCTGAAACAATCAATCTGGATGAGGATAAGGTTCCTTCAACTGTTGTGGATTTTCCTCTCATATCTACCACTAGACTTCATGGAATTCTGAGGGAAATTAGGGAGTCTCTGTCACTCATGCACACAAGGATCAATGTCCTGGAAAATTCAGTTTCCATCCTTGACTCACAACAGCAGGAGTTAGCCGCCATCAAGCAGGCAGACACGGGGATCAGGAACAAGGTGGATGCTGTGATCTCCAAGATTGACTCCGTTGTCTCCAACATCTTCAAACGCACCAAACCATAATTTTTCCCCCTTCTTTAAACATTTGATTTACTGGATATTTTTTTTGGGTTTGTAATATTTGGTTGAACAATCTTTTTTTTCCTTTTGCGTGTCTTCTTTTGACACAAAACTTTCTGAACTTTTCTTGCCTTGCTCTTGTGATATGCTCAATCTGATCCTTTTTGCTTGCACATGCTTTTTATTTTCGTACTTACTTGTGTTTGGATGGCTAATATTATGAGATGCTTGTTTGAGCTACTTTAATTGATGCCTAGACTGCTGACTCTCTAGTGCTGCAGGGACATAGCTTAGTTTTGATGATAATAAAAGGGGGAAAAGATTAGTTGGCTGTCTAAAAAAACATTTTCTAGTCTGACTTAGTTCCTAGAGCTAGTCTGCTTGCCTCTGTTCCAAGAGGATCCAGTTCCTAGTCCAAATTGAGTCAGTGCCTTTAGGCTTAGACTTTAGACCTTAGCCTTAGACTTTAGATTTAGATTTAAACTTATTTGCCATCATCAAAAAGGGGGAATATTGTTGTATTCGTTATTTTGATGATGACAAATAAAGTAGTTTTTAACTTAGTTTTAATTAGTTCTTAATTAGTTTTATTTATGTAGTTATTTACAAAGTATTATTAATTATTTATTTTATTAGACCTAAAATAAACTTATGGAGAATTGGTTTAATGATAACCAAAATTAAGTTATTTAGGAAAATAGGATATTTAGTTATATTACTTTGTGTAGAATTAATGTTCTAATATTATGGAATATTGGATTCCATACTATTAGTTGAGTTTGTTAATGGTTTACAGGAAATAAAGAAGTTGAAGAGCTGGCGCTTTTTACGAGGCTAAATAGATGGGTTGTTAGCAGCAGGGTCCTAGATTCTAGGGAGCACGATCACCGCTAACAAACTGCGCATCTCCAATACAAATCCAAACTGCCGAAGACCAAGTCAAGAGCTATTGAAAAGATTATGGAAGTCTCGTTCAACTGTGCAACACACGGTTATGGATCGTGGCTTAAGCATGATCCATAACGGCTATGAAGGGGAAGAGAATGCCAAAAAAATGCATCCACTACATGGAAGTTGAAGAAGACCGTTGAAGATACATCACAGCTATATAATCTGAGAAGAACTCAATTTTAGTTCTTAAGACTTTCTACATTAAATGTGTAATTCTTTTAGAAAGTTATTTCGGTTTTATTCTCTTCAACAATTCATTATTGTATTCCATTAATTTGAGTTGGGGTGAGTGAAATTTTGTGAGAAAATTTCACATTCAAGAGAGAAAGAGAAGAAAGAGAAAGAGAAGACTTTGAGTGAAGTCAAGAGAGAAAGTCACGTGTTCAGGGGGAAACAAGATGCTGGAACCAGTTCTTAGAGGAACAAAGTGAGTTGCTGTTTATAATAGAGTGTAATTTACTATTATAAAAAAAGGGCAAGATTTATTCCTAGAGAATATAGGAATAAGCTCTTGTTAAAAAGCATTTCTAGTGTTCTTAGTTTTAACTTCTAATTCTTTAAGCTTGTTAATTCCGCAAAAATAGCCCCTTAATAGTCTTTACTACAATTCACCCCCCTCTTGTAGTAAACTTGTAAGTTCTATAGGACCATCAAAGGTTATGTTCTTTTCAATTATTTAAGCACTATAGTACTTATTTCAGAAATGATCGGATCAACTCAGCAAAAATCATATCAGATCAGAAAAGTTCAGTTCATATCAGATTAGAAAAATTCAGATTATATCAGATAAAAAAATTCAAAACAGATCAAATCAGTTGTTTCTCAATGTCTTGGTGTAAGACGATGAATCGATTAGGGCTGAGCATGAGTTGGGTTGGTGTGGTTTGGAACGTAACCCAAACCAACCAACACGAAAACGGTTTGAGGTTTTTTGGAACAAACCCAAACCAAACTTTGAGCCAAACCAACCCAAACCACACCACATAAAACTGTTTGGTGATGTGCGGTTTGCCCCTACTTATTTAGTCTCAAAAATTCTAAATTGTTGTTTTAGCTTATCGACTATAAACTTGCTATTAAACATATAAATGAGGTACAAAAAAGTTAGATTATATAAAAAAATAATGAAGTTGCTAAAATATTACATTATTAAAGGTGCGTAATTATGGTATACTGTTGTAACTAAATAAACTAATATATAATCGTGTATTTAGCGGTTTATGGTGCGGGTTGGGTTGAAAATAGTAGACCAACCCCAAACCACAAACCGCGGGTTTAGTCACAAGCACAACCCAACCCATTTTTTGATCCCATAAACCAACCCAAACCGAACCAAATGGTTTAGTGCGGTCCGACCCAAGTTCAACTCAGCCCTAGAATCGATGATATCTAAGAGTTCATATATAAAGTAAGAGGCACAATTTCATAGGAATTTGAAAGATTAGCATATCTTTGACAAGGCTGCATCTTCAAAAGATCGGAAAGGTAAGTTAAATTGGAACAAAGCTGCCCCAAAAGAAAAAGAAAACGTGGAGCAACAACCTCTAAGGGAATTTTACAACATGTTCTATAGTATTATAGACCAATTTTGTATGCTTCTAACACAACAAGAATGCAGAATAAAATACAATTATGCATCTTTAGACACTTAAAAATCTTTATGTGCAACCTTAATTGAGAAACTTGTCCATGTTCCAAAATGACAAAGTAGCCACGAAATTCAGGGACTTGGGAGATAAAGTTTGAGTCTATCCCCTTTTTTTATGCATTATTTGTGGGGCACTAGCGGTAAGCGTAAAATTACGTATAATACGACGAGAATTAATAAAATAAATTTAAAGTGCGAACTTTGAGAATTAAAAGTGCAAAAACTTTGCACTGTAAAATTCCCTCACTTAACAAGTAGGGAAAAAACCGTCACACAATTATGCTAATTTCTATGAGCAACTACGCTTAGCAATTCCTAACTGGACTTTCCAAATAATGAGACTATTTTTCTCTTTGTTCAACTGAGACAACTCTACATTGAAATTGGTATCCTACCCCTCTTTATATAGAGGTTAGGAAAACTCTATTCCTAATAGAAAAAGAAACTAATAAAATAATAATTGGGAAACAAATATTTCTTATCTTAGGAAACAATATTATCCTAGACTTAGGAAACAAATAATATTATTATCCTACTCTAATAAGGAAACAACATCAAAAGAACAAAAAACAAAACCGAAAACAATGCAATCAGCCCGCCAATGGCAGAACCCAGTCCGCGGCCGCGATCTGTATCGCGGGTCGCGATTGGGTTTTTGCCTAGTTGCCGTTTTCTTCCTTTTTTTCTTTTCGATCTTTCCCTTCATGTTCCATTAATTTTGCACGAGGCTCGCAACGTGTTCCCGAGCCTTACTCATCGTGTTGTACTCGTTGGGCTTGCAAACCCAACAACCCTCCCTCCTCAAGCCCAACACGACCAACTCTTCGGTTAATCAATAGCTTCGCATCGTTGTTTGGAAATGATGACTCCCCCTGAACCAAGTCCTCTTCATGCTTGATGTACGCCTCAACAACGAAGATGCGTCTTGCATTCCGAATAGCTTTCATGATTGTCTTACCTTCTTTTACAACCAAGATAGCTCCTCTGATGCATCTCAATAGTGTATCCATCTTCAATAAACTTCCCTGAAGAAAGAATACTTCTATTTAGGCGCGGGATGAATCTCACTTCCGTGATACGCCACAACCTTCGTGAGACTCGAACTCGACCTCACCAATGCCATTAACCTTCACCCTATCCCCACTACGTAGATTGACCGACTCTCCTTCACACTTCCTCAAAGACACAAAGTCTTGTTCTTGGCAGATATAAACTGAACATCCCGAATCCAGAACCCATGTTTTTTATATTATACTTCCCTATCAAGCAACAAAGCATCATAGATCTCCTCATCCCCACCCTCATCGACAAGATTCACATCTCCTTTTCCCTCTTTGAACCTCTTCAAATCCTCCCTAGCCTTTGGACATTTATATTGAAAGTGCCCCTTTTATCACAATAATAACATGTTATTTCGGAGTTTTGATTTTTCTTACCCTTCCTCTTGCCACGTGCTGACACAACTAAGGCTCCACCTTGGCTAGTGGATCTTTCTCCTTGCTTCATTAATTTTTCAGCTTCTAGGAGGCACACAACGGTTCTCATCCAAACTCAATTCTTCCCTCCTACCAACAAAGAAGTAATAACATTATTATACCTTTGTGGCAACGATAGCAAGAGTAGAATCGATTTGTCTTCACTTGAAAGTTTCCTCAAACTTCACCAGACGGGTGATCAGTCCATTGAACTGTTGAGGTGATCTTTCAAGTCGCCATCATCCTCCATCTCCAAGCGAAACAAATCTTTCTTTAGAAAAAACTTACTTGCCAGAGACTTCGATTGGAATAACTTTCAAGTTTCTCCCACAACTCCTTCGGCTTTTCACATCAAGAAAGTCATACTACTTTATCTCCGGTGCAAGCGATAACAGGATTGTGTGATGTCGCAAGTCACTTCTAATCTTCCCACTTTGAAGCGTTGACCTCGTCGGGTTTCTTGTCCTCTAGGGTATCGTACAACCCTTGCTGAATGAGAATATCCTGAATCATACTTTGCCATAGCGCGAAATTGTTCTTGCCATTGAACAATTTCATCTCAAACTTTCCATCATAAACTTTGTCTATCTTCTGTAACCAAGCTCTTGATACCACTTGTAGGGAACTACGGAAACGTAAAATTACCCACAATACGACGAGAATCAATGAAACAAATTTAAAGTGCGAACTTTGAGAATTAAAAGGCAAAAACTTTGTACTCTAAAAATCCCTCACTTAACAAATAAGGGAAAAACCTCTCTACATAATTATGCTAATTTCTATGAGCAACTACTCTTAGCAATTCACAACTGGACGTTTTCTACGGAGACTATTTTTCTTTTTTCTCAACTGAGACAACTCTACATTGAAATTGGCATCATACCCCTCTAGGAAAACCCTATTCCAATAGAAAAGAAAAACTAATAAGATAATAATTGGGAAATAAATATTATCTTATCTTAGGAAACAATATTATCCTAGACTTAGGAAACAAATAATATTATTATCCTACTACTCTAATAAGGAAACAAGATCAAAAGAAGACAAATAAGCAAAAAAAAGCCGAAAACAATGCAATCAGCCCACCAGTGGCAGAACCCAATCGCGGGCGGCAATCTGCATCGCGGGTCGCGACAGGGTTTCTGCCCACTTGTCGTTTTCTTCCTTTTTCTTTTTGATCTTTCACTTCATGTTCCATTCATTTTGCACGAGACCCGCAACGCGTTCCCGAGCCTTACTCACCATGTAGGACTCGTTCGGCTTGCAAATCCAACATCATGCCCAGCTTTATATAGTTTTGATTTATGTATGGTTAACACCTCATATAGCTCTTAACATTGCATATATATATTTCATTTTTTATTGTTATCGTTATTTTTTAAAGGATTAGAGTGAGATAAGTTGTTGTATAATGAATTTCAAAATTACTAGATAAGATAACTATTTTGCAAAGGAGTAATAAAAAGAAAGATGTCCTTTATCCTTTTATTCTTTTGATAAAGAATTTATCTGGCATCTTTAATATACCTTGTTTAATGAAACCTCTCATGCCAAGAGTAAACTACTACACATTGTGTACATAGAAAAGGGTGCCCAAGTTGCAGTTGGTGGCTTTGGAGCAAAGAACTATCAGCTGGTTCCACATGACTGTTATGATCAATTGAAAAGCAGGATTGTTTGTTCTGCATGTAGTACACTACACACAAATTAAAAAGGGGGAATATAAAAGCACGTTTGTAGTTCTTACTCATGAAATCTTTTGACCTTCAATTCTTTCTCATTTTTTCTTTCGTCTTCTGTTGGGTGACTAATTGACTATCATAATTCATATACTCCATCTATACCCACAAAATGTGCTTCAAGCCCTATAGATAACAAAACTCTTATGGTGAACTTAAAAGGTGTCAAATTCTGCTCCGACCGATATAACCAACCTGAACTAATGAGATCTGGCTGAGTAATATAATTCCAAATAATTTTTGAGCGTTGACCACTTAGAATTTTTTGAGTATATGGTATAGTACTAATTATAGAGGAGATAATAATATTTATGTATGTAACCCTGTTTTAAGTTATAACCCACTCGTTGTGAATGTAATTACTCGGTCTTCATTGGTGAGTATAAACAGCAATGTATATTGAGACCCTGTTTATTTCTTCTAAAAAGAATAATATTAACTAATAATATTTCTTTTAGAGTAAAAATCAGTAACAAAAAAAAAACAATAGAAAATCTGTAAAAATAGGTTGAGTTTATTATAATTAAGTTGATTTAGTTCAAGTAAGTTTAGTTTAACAAAAATAATGTGAAGGAGATAGGGTCTTAGGAAAAAAAAACATTAACTTTTGTATTATTCTTCCATTTATAATGAGTTATCTAGTAAGTAACTTTTTATCTAGCTGCCTCTCTCATTCTCTTGCTCTCTCAAATCCTAGTCCCCCCTCAATGAATTTTGGAGGGGCATTTCTTTATTTTTATCGATAAAAAGGTTCAATCTTTGTTTTTTTGTATTATTCCTTTAGTTTTCCTTGCTTTTTATTTAGGTTTTAATAACCCTTACTCTTTTCATGGGGAACTTTCTCTCACTAAAGACAAGTTCTTCTTCTCGCTTTGCGGGACTTTTCTTGTTTGTCGAAAACAACCCACACGATTGCAACTTGATAGTTATTAGAATTGGTTTGTTAATATAAAGTAATTGTGTGGGATCACAACAATTATTAAATTTGTCACATACATTTAGATGAATCAAATAATAATCGTTCTTATAACTATAATAAATTTTTAGACTGTCTCTACGAAAATGTTGTATATTCAAGTGATATCAAGATGTTCCACAATGCAATATATGCAAAATGATTGTACTTTTTTTAAAAAAATATGCAAAATGATTTTACTTTTTCAATAAAGGAAAGTTTATTTGTTTCAATTTGTTATCTACTAGTTAGACTCGAATTCTTTTGTTTTATTAATGAATTGGTTATACTATAAAAAATATCTTCCTTTTACATTGGAGGGGATTAATTGAGCTTCAGATTCTTTTTTCATTTTTAAATGATTGCAATACTTAATTTTTTCATGAGTATTAAGGGCCTGTTCATTTCAGCTTAATTTCAGTTTAGTTTAGTTCAGTTAAGTTAAGTTAAGTTAAGTTCAGTTCAGTTCAGCTCTAATCAATTCAGTTCAGTTTAGTTCAGTTCAGCTCTAATCACTTCAGTTCAGTTTTGCTCCATTCTTTTATAACCATTTTGTTAAAAATTATTATGTTGGTCTTATTTATTTTACTAATTGCTCTTATTATTATTATTATTATTGTTATAATATTATTATTTATTATTATTATTATTTATTTCTATATCATTATTATTAAGTATTATTATAATCTGTATATTATTTTTTTATTATAGCTTTATTCATTATTATTATTATTATCATTAGGGAGGAACATAGTTTAGGTTAAAAGCACAAATAAACCCCCATTTTAAGCCCATTATCCAATCAAATCACGTTAAAAACGGTTTATGATGTAATTTTGCACGGTCCGGCCCAATAATTTATTACTAAATACTAATATATAATTAAATCTAATTATTAAAATAGTAATATTAATTTAATTCTTAGATATTATTGTTATTATATAATCATCATCAGGAGTAATTTATAAAATAATTGTTATTAATTATCATTATAATTATTAATCATTATTATTATTAATTTATGATTATTAATATTATTTATTTATAATTATCATTTAAAAATAACCCAAATACAATTATTATTATTCATTAATAATTATTCATTATTATTACTCTCATTATAATTATTATTTAATATTCATATCATTATTGTTTAAATATTTTTATATATTTATTAAATTCAATTAAATTCAATTCAGTTCAACTCCAATCAGTTCAACTCCAATCAGTTCAGTTCAGTTCAATTCAGCCGTTTTCAGTAAATCTAAACAGGCCCTAAGTTAGGTAAGATACTCGTCCTTGTATTTGGTTATTAAACAAACTATGATTAAAATATAAGTTGACATTAAATTATGATTGATCCACTATGGGTTTTTTCTCTTTTCAGGGGATAATCCACTAAGGTTATACATTATCCATTTCCCACAATTATATTGGTCCTCCAACGACCCAACTTTCCCACCTCGAAACTGAAATTAATATTTATATACTTTGTTTATAAAAGGGGATTTTAATTATATAAAAAAAATATGTTTTCAGATTAATTATGCTGACAAAAGCATGACATGTGTTTTACATTTGCGTTGTCAACGAAATAAATGTGAGTAGGTATAAGGTTTCATTATTGCGAAATCAATGCATATATCATAAAGACAAGATATTGTGTCGACGCGTCTGGCCATAAGTTATGGTCAGACGGACTTTAGTTGGTTTCAATTTTTTCAGTTGGATGTATTTTGATTTCAGTTGTTCAGTGGATAAGTTCAGTTGGATATGTTTTATGTTCAGTTAGATGTCTTTTAAGTTCAGTTGGACATTTTGTTCATTTAGTTAGATGCATTTTAATTTCAGTTAGATGTCTTTTAAGTTTAGTTGGACATTTTGTTCATTCAGTTAGATGCATTTTAAGTTCAGTTGATCCTTTTTTCTTTCAGTTGGACCTTCTGTTCATTCAGTTGGACCCCTTTTAAGTTCAGTTGATCCTTTTTTTCTTTCAGTTGGACCTTCTGATCATTCAGTTGGACCCCTTTAAGTTCAGTTGATCATTTTGCTATTTCAGTTTGACGTACTTTAAGTTCAGTTGGACCTTCTGTTCATTCAGTTGGTTTTGAAATTGTTTCATTTACATGTTTTTTCATGTTCAGCTAGTTTTCTTATTCTTTCAGTTAGTTTTTCATGTATAACTGAAAATAAAACTTAAGTAAATGAAAGAATAGACCAATGAACTAAAAGAATATTACCAACTGAAAGATGGCAAAAATGCTTAAAATGTATTTCCACTGATTGACAACTAAAATGCTTTAAAAAAAACTACTGATATTATGGATATTTGCCATAACAACTGAAACCCCCATAATATACTTACCAACTGAAAGATTAGATCACCGTCATCACCACCATCACCATTAGTGGTTTGAGAAGCCATGACTTGAGCTAAACGCTGAGCAGCAATGAGCATGATGAATGTGCGTCGGCGATGTGGTGGAGAATCAGTTGTTGCTGCGGAGGAAGTGCGATGCGGACATGGTGGCGTCGGTGGTGTCAGCGGAGAGGAAGAAGGAAAGAGCGGCGTCGATGGCGGAACTCCGTCTGAGAGTAAGATTGGGTCAGACGGTCTGACCCAATACTTTCACTATCATAAAAAGATTCAAAATTTAGTACGTTAAAACGTTGCATTCGTGTGCATGGGGCCATGAGAAAATGGGATACACAATATGGAACTACTACTCGAATCAAACTTAGTGGAGTTGATTATGTATAAAAAAAAGGGTAAATTGTACTTTACCACCTTTATTTTACAGCTTTTTGTAAACTACCACCTTTTAGTTTTTTTTTAAACTACCACATTTACTCTTACAAATGTTTATATACTCCCACCCGATAACGAAATCTGTCAAAAAATTCGTATAATGGGGCCCACTAATTACAAACTTAGTTAAATACCCCCTTAACCCCATTTCTCTTCTATTCTCTTTCTCTCTCCTCATAAATTTAAGATCACCTTCCTTCAACCAAGAAATCCTTGATTTCTGGTTTAAAAAGCCTAAATTATTATAGCCCAAATATTGTAATTCTGCAAAAAGATCAAACCCAAATCATTTACACAGAAAATTGAACAACCCATATGAATTGAATCAAAATTGTTAAATACCTAGAAATGTTTGATTTTTGCAAGAAATCCAAAACCCAAATCAATTAGACATATAATTTTTGAAACTAGATAACTTAAGCACGAAAATTCAACAAAGTGGAAGGGTTTGGGATGCTGCCTTGTTGAGGTTTACAAAGAAAGGTGTTTTTGCAAGAGACCTAATTGATGAAATAGATCGATTAACAAATGGTAAAAATATATTTGCAAGAAATCTAATTGATGAAAAGTTTTTATGGGGTTTTTAGGGCATTTGATTAGGTTTTTGAGGATTGGTGGCAGTGGGGAGATTGAAGGGTTAGAGGAAATCAGAGAAGAGGGTGAGAGATTTGGGTAAAATGTCAGGATTCGAGGTTAGAGAAGAGGGTTGAAAGCTTGAGTTTGTGTATCCATGGTGGGGGAGGGTGAAGAGAGATTAGAGGAGAGAAAGAGAGATTAGAGGAAAGAGAGGGAAAATCATATGAAATATATGAGGGTTTAGGATTTTTTAACCTCAATAGTTAAAAGGGGGCCCATTTCACGGAAGAATTGACGGAATCCGTTATCAGGTGGGAGTATATAAACATTTGTAAGAGTAAAGGTGGTAGTTTTTTAAAAAAAGGTGGTAGTTTACAAAAAGCTGTAAAATAAAGGTGGTAAAGTACAATTTATCCAAAAAAATAGTGGCGTTGAACTATATGATGCCTTCTTTTCTCTATGTTGGGGCCTGATATCTTATGAACAATTCTCTGTCAAATCTGCCATCTGGTTTGCGTATAATTTTGATTCCTTTAACAATTCGAGATGGTCTTTCGCGTGGATTTGAAAACTTGACATCCAACCTAAAATTAAACTCTTCATCTAGCAAATGTTACAAAATGGTGTACCTACCAGGGATAACCTAACTATCAGGAACATTCCAGTGCCTATAGAGTGCCCTCTCTGTCATCATCATCCCCAAAATATCCATCACCTCATCTGTCTTGCCCTATAGCGCAAAGCTTCTGACAAACCATGAATAATCCAGGTTTCTTAGAACTACAATATCCTCGAGCCAAATTTCAAGTGTTATTCAAGACCTATATGCAGGGCCAAGAAACACTTAAGCAAATTTTTTTATCCTTCTATGGAGCTTCGGAAAGAGAGAAAAAACAACATAGTATTCGAAAAACGAAAATTTCAACCTATTACAAACAAAGCACACATACTCGGAATGGCAATAGCGTAATACCACTGACGCTCAAATAGCCACCTACATGGCTACACCCAAAAACCAACAAACAACCTCACACCATACACGTCGGATGGAACCCCCCATTACACCTCATCAAACTCAATTTTGATGGATCATCTATAACTTCTCGGCAGCAGCCGGCATAGTACCACAGGATACTAAGGTCATATCATAAAATTCATGGCCTACAAATTGGGACAACCTTGCCACTCATTGCTGAAGCAACAATTCTACGTAATGGATTCCTACAAACCTTGCAGATGGGAATCTCAGAGCTCATGATTAAAGGCGACAATCTGTTCATCATCAACATTCTTAAAAGCATATATGGCACCCAGCGGTGCATCCAGGCTCTCATCGATGATATTCAGGATCTTCTCTCATAATTTCGAACTACCTCTTTTACCCATATCTTCCGAGAAGCTAATTGGATTGCTGACTACCTATTTAAGTAAGGACATCATCTTACAACAAAATCTTGCTTGTAATGTCTTTGACGATCAGTAGTTGTATATGTTTTTCTTTTAGATAGTTTAGGTATACCCTTGAGAAAAGGATATCCTAAACTTTTTTTGTATCTCTTAATTATATATATATATATATATATATATATATATATATATATGATGTCCTCTTCTTTAAATACATTTTGAACTCGTATAAATCATAACTCATGCTTATACTTTAAAGAATCTTTTGCTAAAAAACTGCCTATTGAAATACCCTTTTTGTTAATTGTAGCCAGCAACTTTTTTTTCTTTTGATTTACTGCCATGAAAGACTAATCTCTAATTAACTTGTTGCCATTACTACTAATCTATAGTTTCACCGATTAAATCATGTTTAACATTTTATTAAAAAAAATTTATTTAATTTTACAGTATTTTAAAAATATATGTTATTGATATATGACATGGTAATGGGTATGTATTACGAGACGATATTTAATCGCATTTTTCAGACTGAAGACGACGTTTACGAAAACAATTACCGCCGTGTACCCTTTACGGGCACGAATTTCGAGTATCCCTATGAAACGAGTACCAACAAGCAGGGTTATCGGGCACGTACTTTGAGACGGATTTTTTTCAACTGAAGACAACGTTTTTCAAAAAAACATCGTCGTATCCCTTTACGGGCACGAATTTCGAGAATCCCTTCGAAAGGCATACCAAAGCCGGGTTTTCGGGCACGTACTTCAACACGAGTTTTTCGGATTGATGACGTCGTTTTTTCGAAACGCGATTGAATGTCGTTTCGAAATACGTGCACATTACCATGTCATTTATCAAAACATATATTTTTAAAATATTCTATCATTGAATAAAAAAAATATTTATAAAATGTTAAACATGATTTGACCGTTCAAATTATGAATTAGTAGTGTAATTGGTGAAAATGACAACAAGTTACTTAGAGATTAGTCTTTCATGGCAGTAATTCACAAAAAAAAAGATGATATGGCTACAATTAACAAAAAGGGTATTTCAATAGGCAATTTTTGGCAAAAAATTGTACTTTAAAAGGTCTTATTTGGTTCAATTTTTTGATACGGAGAGAAAAACTAGGCTAGCCCATTATAATGACCAACCTAAGATATCATTTCCGAATAATAAAAAAAAAAAGATTCGAGACCAATAACCTATAAGAGAGTGCATATCGTGATAGCCCTTCGGGCAATGAAGTCCGCTTTATTAGCCTCCTTGAAGCAATGGAGCACCTCCTTACCTTCAAATCTCTTCATGTAAAACGTATCAAAATACTCCACGGAATTTTTCAAGAAAATCAAGGGAGTTGATGACATTTATAAGTTGTCTCTTTCAATTATTAGCTATGTGTATATTTGATCCTTTTTATTTGTCTCTTTCAATCATATAAAGAATCTTTTTATTTGATCCTTTTTATTTGTCTCTTTCAATCATTTAAAGAATCTTTTATTTGATCCTAATTCTATATTTATACACACGAATATATATTTTGAACTTATACTTTACTTTCTAACAAGGCTCTTTGAAAATCTAGGATATATCAAACTTAAAACTTTGAAGAATAGGACCCTGATCTTAGTTGAAACCAAACATTCTCTATTCAAACTAAACAAAGTCAAACGTTCTAAGTCAAAATTCGCAAATTGTCAACAGAGTCAAACTTATTCAATCTTAGTCAATCGTGGCGGAGATATAAAAAATAATCAATTCTCAAAACCATTTAAAATACTCAAATGTATAAGAACCAGTCCCATGGCCTCTGAATAACAAAATTCGAAACCGATATGCAAAATAAAATATTATAAGATCATCGTAGAAAGCTTCATTACTCTCTTCTCGAATTTTCTGATGAATGATAGACTCCACGAACGGTCACCATCCGTCTATGATGTCTTGACTGCTCGTCAATATGGACGGATTCCAAATACATCATCAAATGTTCATCATAGAAAGAAGCAATGGTCAAAAACAAAAGACAAAAGAAAAGGAATACGTATCAGCCATGTTGAGTACATAATATAATACTTGACATACAAGTATCATACCAAAACATATATCATGAAGCAAAACCTCTCATCATAACTTGACCTCAAACCAAATACACCAGACAACCATAACAATAACAATATCAACAACAACCCCCCAATTAAGCATTTGCGACGGTAAGGCGTAGATATGTTGGGTTGGCCGACCCATATCGTATCATCTTGATTTTGAATACAGAACCAGCTCAGGGCTAGTTGTAACCAAAATTAATGTCTACACACCCCGAGCTGGGTAATCATATAAATTCAGCAACATACACCAAATACAAGTAGGGGATCCATCCACCAAGTAGTACTTGGTCTAGTGGAAAGGATTGTACCATTCCAATCTCAAGGTTGGGGGTTCAATCCCCACTAGGGGCACTTTGAGGGTAGAGATTTCCTTACCCTTCCCCCTACTCTCAAGTGACTGGCCCAATAGGACCCGAGCGGGGTTCGGACCACTTCTCCTTACCAATAAAAAAAGTAGGGGATCCATCCTATAGAGTGACAGCCTAAAGTCGTATCACCTAATCAAAAGTAATCCTAAAGTCCTCTAACAAATAGTAGTCAGGGAAGTAGGGTCGAATCCACAGAGAAACAGTGCTCCTTTCCTAATTGTCGGTCAAATCTAGATTAGGGAACGAGGGTTGTGGGTAATTATACTAAACTAGACTATAAACTATATCAAGAATATTAATAATAAAGAGTCTAGGGTATGTAGGTTCACCAGTGAATTAATATTTCAGGATGAAACACAACAATCAATAATTAACAATGCAGTTAAATAGGTTGATTTGCCTCTCGAATTGAAATCAACCATAGAATGGTATTAACAGGCTGTCGCATTTTATTAATACCAACTCTACCAATTGAAACTAGTCTTAATATCAAGTTTATACCTCTCGGCATAACCTAATATTGCAACACTATAACAATCAAATCTAACCAAATTCGGATTGAATAAATATAAAAACATTCAATAGGAATCAACATACATCATCAAAAATCTACACTTTAAAAACATCCCTTCACAATTGATATGGATCCCCTTAAACCCTAGAAATAGACTACTTAATCATAATGGGGAAAACGTATTCATAATGAAGGCTCCGTTTGTTTTGACGGAAAACCATTTTCATGGTGAAGCATTTTCCAAGTAAAATGATTTTCAATGAAAAATATGATTGTAAAACACATTTTTATTTTTTTGTTTTAATGATGGAAAACCTAGGGGAAAAAGGGAATGGAAGTAAAAAGGAGTGGAAGGATGGAAGAAGTGAATAAGGAGAAGTAAGGAGGATGATGGAAAATGTGACACACCTTGATTAGAAAAGGAAAATGGTTGTCCATTTTACTAGAGAATTTTTCCACCTTGAGAAAGAAAAAAATGGTTTTCCTCCCTTAACAAAATAAACAAAGAAAATGGAAAGATAGTGGAAAATCATTTTCCAGAAAGATGTTTTCCTCCAAAACAAACAGAGCTGAAATAGGCGCGAGATTTCCGCATCCGGAAGTCTCTGCACGTACCCCTCCAGCATCAAATGGAGAAAGACCTTATCCGCTCCTCGTCCCGTGCTAATCAAGACTTGAATAGAAATGATAAGAGAACAGAAAGAATACCAATTGTAGAACCAATCTTTCAAAATCAAATCTTCTATTGAAAGTTCAATGTAAAATTGGGAAAAAAGAAAAAGTAGGGTTCTTGGGTAATTCAGAGAAAAAGAATTATAATCTAAAATGAATTATTGATAGAAAATAAGATAAAAAAAGATTCCCTTGAGTCCTAATACCTTTCTATTTCCTAGAACAACTAGAAAGATAGATCTAAAATCGTCAAAAGATAAGGCCTAAAATCAACTAATAGTACACGGAATAACCTACGGGCGCGAGTTTTCATCCTGCAAAACAGCGTCAACTTGAAAAGACCATACCAAACTAGGCAGTCGTGATCGGGGCGTGCGATACAACCGTTGGAAAGATTTTCAAGTCTAGTTCCAACACCACTCAATTCCAATCTCTGGATAACGAGTTATGATCAAAAGAGTACACATGACCCGATTTTCATACTTCTTTCAATATATGTTCGCTATATTTTGGGTTGCAATCTAACTCGAAGATGCCCTTTGGACTTCTCATTTGACGTAGCTCCTTCCCACATGCTCCTCATGCTTAAGATTGTCCAATAACACTCAATTGTATTCTCAATGCCTGAAACTATCAAAATAACCCGAAAACACTCTAGAGTAATATTTTCTAAACTTAAGTAACTATAGGCAATTATGGACTAAAATGCAACTAAATGATCCTAAAATGCAACCTAAATGCATCATGAAATACCTATATTAATATGACTCATCAAGCTCTCCCAAGCTAAACTGTTGCTTCTCACCAAGCAATCAAAAATAAGTGAATATGATAATCTACAACATGGGAATAAAACAGGGTTAAGCATACAATCCAAAACACGAGAGATATCAATACTACACGAACCAAGCATCGAGCATCTACGAAGCAAAGGCGCATAGCACGTCATGTGACCAATCAACTCAACAATCTTACCACAAACCCTCTCCTAAGCTGGATTTAACAAAACTTGACAAGCCTCACTATAGATATGTGCACTCATACCCTCATATGTTTAGGGGCAAAAATTAGTGACAGTCAACCTACATATATCAACTCAGAAGAAGCAATATTCTTTAACTTTTGACCTTTTGACTCACCTTCAACACGAAAATACAACACAAAGATCAAGAGGACTATCCAGGATTGTAATGAGGCTTGGGTTAAGGGTATGGATAATATTTTGGAAAATGTGGTGGAAAATCCAAGAAGGGGGAACAACTATCAATGTAAATAGGCCTATTGAGGCATTCACAACTCTATACACACCATCATTACCAGAATATCACTATAAGATCCTTCATGTATAGTAGCTAATGTACAACCCTTTTCACTTTTCTTTCAAAATATGTTCACTTTTTAATTTATTTCTTCATTCTTTCCTCCTTTTTCTTTCTGTTTTTCTATATTGCCAAAATTTCTTTGAACTACATTCGAATTCAATGATAAAGTCGTTAATAACATTTTCTTCAACAAAGCCACGCATCAACTACATCTATGTAATACAACCGACCAAAACTAACACTTTCCCCCCAAGCTAGGCTTGGGACAAAAATCAAATGAGGCGAAGGCTTGTAATATGGGCAAAAGTATCAAAAAGAGTCAGGAAAGCTCAGCGGGGCTAGAGAGGGAAAATAGTAAACAAGTAGAACTCTGGAGCTAAAATCATGAAATGAACGCCTCAATCATATCAAATCGTGTACTTAATCAAGTATCAAGGAGTAACAGGTCAAAATCAAGATCAATACATCAACTGAGGAACTAATCACACATCAAAGAACAGAACTGACACAGATTCGTCAGTTTATTAGGCACAGAAAGCTCACATGGGTGAATTTGTCTGCAGGGAAATAAAGTCAGCCAGAGAGACAAATAGTCTTACCAAGGCCAATCAATAGTATCACAATTATGTTATGAAGAATCATGAAACCACTGTACAACAAAGCTGAAGAACTGTAGTGAAGATATCAGCAAGGTCTCAAAAGGTACAATAATAGTCCCATAGATGAAAACTAATATGAGATGAGCTAACCAAAATGCAACTATGATGCAACTAACAAAAGTATACAATATTTTTGGTTGCACATAAAATCCTATTCCCAATGAACAAGCAAAAGCGTGTAACAACTACAAAGCGATAAAAACTACAATCGAAAGCAATAAAGGATAGAATATCCCTCCCCCAAGCTAAATACAACATAGTGTCCCACTAATCATAAGGGGGAAGAAGAAGGCTCACTCAGCAAGAGCCTCGTCCCTTTAAGATCCAATATGAGCACCACGATTAATCACAATAACAATTCAATTTATTCCAACGTCAAATTCACCACATGCTGGCAAATAAGAATTTCTTAACAAATGATAAGCACAAATCAACCAATATTGCCAATAACAAGAGTAGTAACACATATAATAGTTGTTCAAATTCGGAATCATATTGAACAAATTGAAAACGTACTACCTCTTCAAGTGCAATAGCCGCAAAAACTCTGTTGAGAAAATCTATGGATGCTTCCAAGAGTGCCGATATAAGAATTTCAATGATCGGATCAAAAAGTCCCAATACAATTGTAGAAATTAGGATGCTTTGTTGAGTATGCGGAATGGGAATTGATTGAGGATGCTTTTTGGGTTGCTTGTGGCAGTGGCCGCGATTTCAGAGGGCGTCGACGGCAGCTTCGACCGTCATCGGTGGAGCTGGTAATGGATGGGAAGGGGGGCAAGGTATTGGGAGAGGCAAATATTTCGATGGGGGTACTGTGCGCATGCTCTTGCGGGTGGTGGCAAGGCAGTGTTGTGCGGGTTATTGTTGGAAGAGCGGGGTGGGGTGGCGGTGGGGCAGGCGTTCCGACGGTGAGCAGTGGGAGATACGGGGAGGGTCGAAGTTTTGGGGTTGGGGCTGGCGTTGGTTCGCTGAGTGCTACTATTCTATGGATTGATTTTCAATTTCTTTCTTTTTTGTGTTTTTTTTGAACAACACTCGAAAACCGTGCGCAGGTGCTCACCCCGCGGGTGGGCAAGAAATTTGAGGCTTGACTGGGGAGCAGAGCTGCGGCCGCAGGCTAAATCCCGTTGGTGGGCAGTGATTTTCAGCGTGGAAGGCCGAAATCCCCAGGCGCTGGTTTTTACTGGACATGAAATTGTTGTGAGACCCCGCCCGGGATGATTTGAGCTCGCGCTTTCACCTAGGAACAACATTAGCATACCAAAACCACTAAACAAACATTTGCTAGCATGGTTAGTCTATAAAGTATGAAATGGAATTCAAGTGAATTCCAAAACTACAATAAATAAAAGAAACTAAGTAAACTATAAAAAACGAGTTCAAGTGAATTCAAAAACTAATATAAAATACCAGAAAACTAACTAGACTATAAAAAAAACGAATTCAAGTGAATTCAAAACTAAAATATGGAGTAAATAAAACAAATGAATTCAAGTGAATTCAAAATCTAAAATAAACACAAAGAAACTAATTATACTATAAGAAAAACGAATTCAAAATCTAAAATAAAAAATTGAAAAGAATAGTTAGAATCGGCGTTGCCTCCCGAAAAGCGCTGGTTTATAAAGGTCTGCAGACCGTTCTAACTTCAAAAATTTCATGCATGTTTGGACTTAGCCTCCTTGGCGATTGGATGCAAGACTTATGATCATCCTCAAGGTGTATCCTATTCATACAAAAGTCTAGTTAATACCCCTTCAAATCATTAATCTGATAATCTATAGCCTTCTTATGATTTTTCAGAACAACCAAAGGTTGAAGAGTTGGGCTATCATCGAGTGCATAACTGACAATCACAGGTTTTAACTCATATTCATCTAAAAAGACATCCTTCAAGTTAGAGGGGAAGAGCTTTAAGTTCGGTTTCTTTACCTCAATATTGCACGGAGATCGAACTAACCTCTTTACCTTTTGGCTTTCATCAAAGTCAAACTCTTCCCTAGCTAGAGCCTCACAGTAACCACCTTCATTTCGCCAAGTATTGTCATCACCTGTGGAAGAAGCAAGACAAAGTACCGCCTCTCCAAGGGATCTCCATAGAGAGCTTGCGGCATGTTATCATGGCAAATCATCGTCAACCACATCAATACTATAGCACTTTTCCTCTACCATAGGACTTTTCAAGGCAGTGCTAGATTAAAAGTGACCTCATCATCTCCTAGCATACAGTGTGAGCTTACCATTTTTCACATCAATTACTTCACTCAGCATGAAGGAACGACCTACCCAAAATGATTGAATTTGCTTATCTTCTTCAATATCAAGCACAACAAAATCTACTGGAATAAAAATTTACCTACTCTAACAGGAACATCCTCTAGAATACCTTGAGGGTATTAGCAGAACAGTCAGCCATTTCAAGAGTAATGTTGGTAACTCTTCAGACTCCCATATTTAATTTCGAGATGAAAGATAGTGGCATAACATTCACACTACCACCTAAATCACACAAACGCTTTATCAATGAATAATCTATCAATGGCACAAGGTATGAGAAACTACCAGAATCTTTTAATTTTGGTGGAGATTTGTTTTGTCAAAAGCACGCACTCCCTCGCACAAGCAACTGTCTCCACCTTATTAAAAGCTTTTTTTCTAATCAAGATATCTCTCATGAATTTTTCAAGCAGGCACTTGGGTAATTAATTCTGTGAAAGGGAACTGCTACCTGAAGATTCTTGACGACTTCCAAAAACTTACCGAATTGTTTGTCCAACTTGCTGTTTTGTTGACGATTGGGAAAAGGGAATTTGATAGGAGGAACTTCAATAGTAGGCTTTTTGGGCTCGGCTTGCTTAGGATTCTCCTTGCTGCCTCAGCTTCATCTTGATTTAGGATCCCTTCCCCTTTGTTTCTCACACTCATATTATCATCAGAAGTCATGGGTGGTCCCTCATAATGAGAACCACTACAGAGAGTGATGGCATTTACAGAATCTGTTGGCTGAACAGGTTGTGCTAGGAGGGCACCTTGTTGTCTATTATAGTTTGAAGTGGCCAATTGTACCAACTGGTTCTCCAACATCTTATTATGAGCTAGAATGGATTCAATATGTGCCTTGTCATCTTGTCTGTCTTTTGCATCTGCAACAACATATTTCTCATCTTAACCATCATGGGATTGGCAGGAGGTGCTTGTTGTGAAGGATTAAATGGTGGTCTAGAGAAAGCATGAGGATGTTGAGAAGGTTGTTGGTGATAACTCTGGTTTAATTGTTGTGGTTGTGGTTGTGAAACTGGAGGATTTAGGACATTAGTGCTCTTGTATGACATAATAGGATGATTTCTCAACCCTGGATTGTATGTGTTTGAGTACAGGTTGTTCTGCCGATATGATTGAAAAGCATTAACTTGTTCGAGAGAACTCCGACACTCTTGTGACCAATGTCCAACTATACCACAATTGTCACACAAAATCTTAGACATAGTACCTATAGCAGCAACACTTGCAGGAGACGAGAGTTGCATATTGTCTAGCTTATTGTTGATGGCATTCATCTGTGCAGCTAATAGGGATATAGAATCTATCTCATGCTTGCCACCCTTATTAGCTTGTCCTCGAGGGTTGCCATATTGAGAGTTGTGAATAGCCATCTCCTCGATCAAATCATGTGCAACATCAATTTCTAGTTTCATGAATCTCCCATTTGCTGCAGATAGGGGTGTTCATAACCGGGTACCTACCTTTTCGGGTACCCGGAAGTGCGGGTACCCGGTTATGCGAGTAGTGTTTTTAGCGGCCCGCGACCCGGCCCAAGAAAACCGGGTACCCACATTCCAGGTACCCGGTTTTCCCGGGTCGGGTAACCGGGTACCCGTTACCCGAATGGGAGCAAATTTTATATACGAATGTGTTTAAGTTATTACAACCTGCTTGTTACAACTTATAAAATGTCAATATTTAATGTGTCAAATTTGCAAACATTCTCCATTCCATAACTATATAATATATTTCAATATCGCACCATGAAATATAAATAGCGTAAGTTAACAACTTAAGTTATTACAAGTTTAACACATTAAAAACCACAAAGTCCACAATCCACAAATAGTCCATAGTCTCCACTCTCCATACAACCAAAATACATCACAATTCAAGTTTAGTCTAAGTTCAACAATTAAAAAGTCTAAAGTTATTACAACATGTTTTGTCCATGCCACAAAACGCAACACATGAGATTGAAGAAGTCTACGTGCTACGACCCAAATTCACTTGTGATGTCCGACACATCGATTGTTTCATCAATTGCAATTGTTGGTTGTTTAACAACCAATTCCGCAAGGTCTACAAAAAAAATATAAAAATGTTGATAATTAAGCATATTAACCATAAGTGTAATATTAAAATAATGCAAACCTTTGTTTCTTTAGAGTTGGGTTGAACTGATTTATACATGAGCACTCAGCTCAAGCAATAAAAACCCAAATTAAGCCACCTATAAAAGAAAAGATTGCAGATTACAGATTGCATCAGTTCAATCAAAAATATTAATCAGCCATGATTGATATACTCAAGAAAACAGAATACAGGGACTTTAAAAACAATAAATTAAAAACAAAGCTAGAAAAATTAAAGAATCAGCAAACCTTACAAGATAGAAACTGATTGTGAAAGGTTTCGAAGGGCCGCCTGAGTGGCTGAGTGTGTTGCGTGGTGCGAGCTGTGTAGCTGACCACCTGAGTGTGGTGGCTGGCTTGCTGCGTTAGTGAGAATCGAGGAGTGAGGACTGAGGAGGAGTGACCGAGTGAGGACTGACTGAGGGAGGCAGGAAGCAAAAGACCGAATTGTCTTTTGGGCTGTTGTAAACTTGGGCCATTCAAATATCAGATACTCTTTTTTTAAAAAAAAATGGGTCACGGTTAGTCGGGTACCCGCGAATATTGAAAAATTGGCCCATGCCCCGGCCCATTAATTTGTTAAAAAACCGGTTCGGGTACCCGGCCCATGAAATTCTACAAAAAAGGAAAATTACCCGCTTTTTTTGAACCGGGTCGGCGGGTCAACGGGCTGGGTCAAGAGTGGCTCGCGTAATCCCATTATACCACATCTTTGCTTTGTCCCGAAGTGAAAATGGGAAAAGAATCTCCCGAATCTGATCTTGTGTCACTCCTTGCTGCTTAATAGTAGAACAATATTGGCAGAATTCCTGATAATGTAGATTAGGGTCTTCATTAGGTACACCACCAAATTGTTTCCTTTCGATCATGTTCAGCAACGCAGGTTTGATCTCGAAATTAACAGCTTCAATTTCGGGCATTTGATTACTCTTGGGAAGTTCAGCCAATGAGCGCTAGGAAAAGTTAGTAAGTCTCCAAGCCATCTCTAATTCTTTTGGAGTAATAGAAACAATGCTGCTAGAATCAGAGTCAGAATCCAAGGGATTATCTTCCCCTGAATTATCTCGCAACTGTCTGAACAAGTTCTTCTGTCTATGAAAGGATCTTTCAATTTCAGGATCAAATGGCAGGCAATCTGAACTCAAACTCCTGCGCATAGACGAACTAAAGAACAAATAATAAAGAGAATGTGTCGCAAAGAACAAGTGTTCTTTGGGACGAGGGTATATAATCGAGACTCTAAAAAAATTATAGAAAATGGAACAAAATCGTTTCCGCGGCAACAGCGCCAA
Source organism: Patellifolia procumbens (assembly GCA_947645195.1). Lineage (NCBI taxonomy): Eukaryota > Viridiplantae > Streptophyta > Magnoliopsida > Caryophyllales > Amaranthaceae > Patellifolia > Patellifolia procumbens. Next base: position 165,710 of record CANSGD010000260.1, on the reverse strand, counting down.
ATTTTGACAAGGTAAAGTCGTATCACCTAATCAAAAGTAATCCTAAAGTCCTCTAACAAATAGTAGTCAGGGAAATAGGGACGAATTCACAGAGAAACAATGTTCCTTTCCTAATTGTCGGTCAAATCTAGATTATAGGGAACGAGTGTTGTGGGTAAGTATACTAAACTAGACTATAACTATATCAAGAATATTAATAATAAAGAGTATAGGGCATAGGTTCACCAATGAACTATATTTCTGGATGAAACACAACGATCAATAGTTAACAATGCAGTTAAATAGGTTGATTTGCTCTCTCGAATCGAAATCAACCATAGAATGGTATTAACAGGCTCTCGCAATTTATTAATATCAACTCTACCTATTGAAACTACCCTTAATATCAAGTTTATACCTCTCGGCGCATAACCTAATATTGCAACACTATAATAATCAAATCTGGCCAAATTGGATTGAATAGATATAAAAACATTCAATAGGAATCAACATACATCATTAAAAATCAACATTTTAAAAACATCCCTTCATAATTGATCATGGATCCCCTTAAACCCTAGAAATAGACTACTCAATCATAATTGGGGAGAACGTATTTATAATGAAATAAGCAGACATGAATTAATAATCAAGACTTGAATAGAAATGATAAGAGAAGAGAAAGAATACCAATTGTAGAACCAATCTTTCAAAATCAAAGCTTCTATTGAAAATTCAATGTAAAATTGGGGGAAAAGTAAAATTAGGGTTCTTGGGTAATTGAGAGCAAAAGAATTCTAATCTAAAATGAATTAATGATAAAAAGATAAGATGGAAAAAAAGATAGGAAATTATAAAATTCCCTTGAGTCCTTATACCTTTCTATTTCCTAGAGCAATTAGAAAAATAGGGCTAAAATAGTCAAAAGCTAAGGCCTAAATCGACTAATAGTACACGGAATAACCCCGGTCGCGGGTTTTCATCCTGCAAAACAGGGTCAACTTGCAAAGACCATATCTCACAAACTAGAAGTCGTATCGGGACGTGTGATACACCTTTGGAAAGATTTTCAAGTCTAGTTTCCAACCCCACCGTAATCACTCAATTCCAATCTCTGGATAATGTGTTATGATCAAAAGAGTACACATGACTCGATTTCCATACTTTTTTCAACATATTTCAGCTATGTTTTGGGTTGCAATCTAACTCGAAGATGCCTTTAGGACTTCTCATTTGACGTAGCTCCTTCCTACATGCTCCTCATGCTTAAGCTTGTCCAATAATACTCCAATTGTATTCTAAATACCTGAAAACTATCAAAAACACTAAAAACACACACAAGAGGAACATTCTCTCATCTTAAGTAACTATATGCAATTATGGACTAAAATGCAACTAAATGATCCTAAAATACAACCTAAATGCATCATGAAATACCTATATTAATATGACTAATCACAAAGACACTGTCGTTTCGACTCAACCCAATACACCTCATGGTCCCCAATATACCAATTCAAATGTCAATGATCCAAAGATCCAAATTCCAATATCCAATTCCAATTCAAATGATCAGAAAATCCAATGTCCAAGATACTCTTTACCCCAAGGAAATACATCAACAAATATCAATAATTCAAACACAACGAACGTTCTCATGTCTACTAACTTAGTTCAACACAACCAAGCTCATACAATCTCACATAAGTCCAAATCAATATCAAGGTACTACATATACGTACCTCTCCAAGCAATAATCTCACAGTTAGGAGCTACTAACAAATTTTTAATGACCCTTTATTGATTGAGCTCCCTTTAAACAATAAAAAATTACATAATTTAGAATCCATAAATAAGTAATATCCTCATAATAAAATATAATTGTTGGCTACAACATTACAATGCTTTTAGGTGTTGTTGTAGTTGCCCTTAAATTCATTTTGCCTTGCATGGCATCCATTCCCAATCATATGTTGATCCTGACCTCTATTTGGGTATCCACTATTTCCGCCATTCTTCCCTTCCCTAAAGCAATTCTGACGGTTTTCAAAGTGTCCATTATCCCAGTATTCAAACTCTCAGTGTCCCGTCTTCTTGCAGAAATGACACTCCACCAATTCCCTTCACAGTCACGTCCTGGGTGGTTGTTCACATCCTAGGTGGTTGTTCCCACACTTTTTATAGTAATAATACCTCTCTCTATTGGGATTTACCCCATTCCATTACCATGACCATTCTTGAATCCCCTAGAGCTGTAAAGTTGTTGGTGTTCGAGAAGTTCCCCCAACAATCTAGCTTCATAATCTGGTAATTTTGACTCTGATGGTTATGATTCTCTTCGTCTACTCCCTTACGGTTGCTCCACCATTAACATTACCACCTTACTTCTCCTTCTCTCTCTTAATTAACTTACCTACCTGGGCAACTCTTTGGAATAAAGCATCCATGATAGAATAACGCTCACTTTCCCATAGTAATTTCACTTCTAGAGTCAACCCTAGGTCAGATCTCTGCATCCTCTTAGCCTCAGAAGGCGCATCCTCAAGACAATACTTCAAGTACTACATGAACTTCTTATGGTACTTCTCTACAGCCATATCACCCATTAGCTTTACAAATAAACTCATTGGACTTCTGCTTCCTAACATAGGATGGATAGAATTTCTCTCTAATGGCCTCTTTCGATTCTTTCCAACTAAACGATCTCCTAGCACTACCCTCACCCGTAGGAAGGTTCTTAGATTCATGATTACTGACAATGAGCTCTTAGCATCAGCCGATCAATAATCGGTGTCTTCATGGAGAAAGTACGTGGTTTATCGACATGTAATTCCTACAGGATATTGTACCATGCTAAAAAGTTTGTCAAACTCTAGCAGCCAATTCTCCAATACTACGGGTTGTCCAGCACAGTATAGGTCGGAGGTTTATTTTAGGCTATCCTCATGCTCACAGACGATGTGGCAGGGCCCCTAGAATTTCTATTTGTCCTAAGTCTTCTTTCCCTAGCCAAACGTACCACTATTTTTCTCAAAGCTCTACCCGATGAACGAGTAGCTCTATAGTTTATCGATAGTGGAGTCATGGTTAAATCATGCACAACTTTTAACGCGACTTACAATCACTTCTACTTGAAGTAACAATACTATTCTTCCTATATTCACATTGGATTTCATATAACAATACATAATGGTCCTCCACAATATATGGCTCACATAGCCAATATTTTTCACACATCTCCATACTACTACGGGTTATAGTATTAGCTTGTAAATTACCAAATAGAGAAAATAATAAATTTAGAAAATAAATTTACAATATAAAAACTATACATTGCCTAAAATACATTTAAGGAGAAAAGAAATTTTTATCCATAATGATAACTACCAATATTAGCAACTAATGACATAGCCAAATTTGTGGTTCACGTTGCTTCACTACGGTAGTCGTTTAATACGAAATCCATACTAAAACTTTTAGCTAATATGTGTTACACGACGCACTTATATATATTAATTAGAAAACACAATTCTTCGAGCTCAAGAGACTTTGCTATTGAGTCATGTGGATGGCGCTTAATGGTTGATCTCATAAAGGGAATCATTATTGGGTGTGGATCCTCGTAAAATCATATTAAGACCACTTATCGACTTCCTCATTAAGGTTGATAGCACTGATGAATGACACCTCCTAGGTGATCATAATTATTTTATCGGTCCTTCCATGCATGATCCTAGTATATCTTAGATGTAACGTCCCGTCCTTTAACAATAATAAAAATAAAGATAAAATGAAATAAAAGAAATAAAACCATTAATAAAAAATCAGTAGCAGCGGAAATACCACTGGGTCGGAAATGTTATTCTAAAAACAAATAAATAGAATAATAATCCCAAGTCAACAATAACCTCAAAATAAATAAGTGAATGAGGTCACATACCCTCATCCCAAAGTCATACTAAAATCCCAAATAAAATATCCAAACCATAAACAGACTAGAATAAAATCCATAAGATGAAATATCCATAATGAAAACTAATTAAGACCCATTAGAAAGGTGGTCTTAATCTTCCTATCATAGTGCTCATCCACTACAACTAGGATCATATCCTTCCTCACAGGACCATGTCTCACAGCCCTAGTCCAGACGGTAACAATCCTAAACTTCCACATCTGCAATTACATACAACAAAAATACACAATTAGTGGGGAGTAACTAACAGCTCTTGCAGTGCAATTAGGATTCAATTAACAATTTTTAATATGAAGAATAATGCCATGCACACAAAATAATCATGTAAAGGCATAAAGAAGTCATAATACATGCGAAGTAAGAGTAATAAATCAAGTCAACAACAATGATATTCATCAAGCACCATTCAAGATAAAGAAAGAAAATAATTTCATAATAGATCGTCAAAAGAAAAAAGACTTCAAAATTTAGTAAGTGAAATAAATAAATAACTAAGAAGATTCTATGTATAAGCACATCACAACAAGCTAAGGGGCTAATATGGTAGCAGACTAAGTCGACCTCGTCGCTCTAGCAAGAGTTAATTTACTGTGATGTACGTCGAAGTTTAGTATAACTTATGAACTTGTAAATCTCGCCGGTTAAACAAGATTGTAATAGTTGGCAGTCATGAAATAGAAATTTGACCTAACTGGCCCTTCGAACAAATCTGTTAATTGTTTTACTATTGTGACTTGGAACATAAAATTGAAATTACCAAAGGCACGTCGCAGTCACAGACCTAACAAGTCAAATCTTCACGTCGAGGTCAGATACTTAACATGTCAGATCTTCAAGTCGAGGTTACAAAACTAACAGGTCATACCTTATACGTCAATGTGATAGCCTAACAGACAGGCTTTAAAACTTCAAATGCAAGAAAACCTGACAGATCATCTGACATCACGACCTAACAGGTCAATTATCAAGGCCACTTGAATTTGTTAGGACCTGGCAAGTCACTCGAAATTTTTCGGACCTAGCAGATCATTCGAATTATTAGACCTAACAGGTCAATTATCAAAGTGCAACATTCTGCATGAAAACCTTACAGGGCCCTCGAATTCTTCAATCAGAGCAAAAACAAGACAACAGAACTTAGCCAAAATGAGCCAAAATGTTTTATTTCATTGATAGAGGAAAATAGTTACAAGTGCTGATTACATTGGAAGAAAAATAAAAAGTTGGTTACAAGATGTCAAAAACACAAAGCATGGGACCCTAAGACTCGATGTCAATTTGCAGCTCATCAAACGAGGAGCCAGAAGAAGAGCTCGGGTCGTCACTCTCCATGGCCTCGACCTCACCTGACCCTTCCTTCGCTAGCACAGGGTTCTCAGGGGTTTGCTCTTCAGTTACCTCGACCTCTTTGACCACCTTAGCAGTTGAGGTCGAAGGGTCCATAGCGCCCTGATCCTCCTTCTCCTTTGCAATGTACTCGTCGAGGGCCGCCTGCTCATGCTCATCAAACTTAGCCAAGACTTGTTTAAAATCCAAGTCAGGGGCCAAGTCTTTCAAAGTCTTTTCAAAGCAAAGCTGAATATCGTCACGAGCAGACTGATAACCCTCGACGACCTACTTGTCAGCGAATTCGAGGCCGGCCTCAGACTTCTGCCACCAGCGGATGATCTTGCTTCTCCTATGCTTAAGCTCCGTGACAGATTTGTTATACCTCGATTGCAGACCATCTCACTCGGACAGAGTGCGCTCGAGCATCTCCTTATGAGCCTTTAATGTGCCATCAAGCTGAGCAACCACCAAGCCTGATTCCTCAAGCCTTCTCTCAGCTGCTTTGAGCTGGTTAGAGACCTCCTCCTTATTGTTTAAAAGGCTGGTCCGTTCACTGTTGAAGGCCTCGAGGTTTTTCAGCATTCATCTTGTTAGCTTTGTCAAGCTCAGCCTCAAGGACCCCAACTTTTCGAGAGGCCTCTAATAGCTCCTGCTTGCACTTTGCAAGCTCATCGGCCAGCTTGGTCGAATCTTGACCTTCCTTTTTGCCCATTCTTTGTCCATAAACCCTTGTGAGGGTTTCTCATTCGGATAGACATTTGCAAATAGGAAAATATGTTAAAAGAGATACATCGAAGTCAGAAGAAGATATAAAGACATCATCGAAGCCTAATTGCCTACCTGTAACCAACACTTATTGAGTGCCTCGATCTCCTTCTGTACACCCCCTTTCGATACATCCTCTATGTCCCCTGGAACTAGCAGCGCTTCTCGAACTCTCTAGTAGCGAGCTCGAAGAACTAATTAGCTCGCTTTCTCGATACTGACAGTATCTGTTTGGTCGTCAACATCGTGCGACCAGGACAGTCTGTCCCACTTCACCAGAGGTTCATCAGTATCCTGTTCATCGAGGGGCTCCGAGCTCGAACCCAAGTGGAAGCTCATGTCAGGAAATAATGGGTCGAGCTCAGGAGAGGCATTTGACTTCCTCTTCGACCCAGCACTACCTGGGACTTCAACCCCTGATGAAGGTCGGTCGAAGAGTGGGGTGATAAGTGGGTTTTAGACCCATTAATTAGGATTAGTTTTAGGTCATGTGGTTGCATTTTAGGCCATGTAGTTCCCCTTTCTTTCCCTTTTTCATGATTTTATGTTTTGCGTTAGTTTTTAGAGCATTCACATCCCCCCTCCCTTTATCAAACCTCGTTTCAAGTCTTGCTTGCTTAGGCATGTTGAAATGGTCAAGAACATTTGCTAAGGAGCGACCGCTCTGTAGCCCAGAATTGTAGCAGAGAAGCAGCATATATGGAGCGGGGCTAGATCGACCATGGAGCGCCCCTGGAGCGGGCGCTCCATTGTTTTCGGAGCGGTCGCTCCATTGCGATTTCGGTTTTGTTTCGGTCGATTTCGGTTTTGTTTCGGTTTTTTTGGATGGTTTCGGTTTCGTGTTTTACGGCTTTGCCCTTAGTAATTTGGGGTATAAAACCCATTTTGTAATAATAATAGGCTAAGCTTTATTTTCTGCATATTAATTAGTTTTAATTAGAGAGATTTTTAGAGAGAGCAGTAGAAGTTAGAGAGAGAAACTAGATCTAAACTTTTGAATGTTGATTATTGAAGCTATTTCAATTGAGTTTTACATTTGATTTCCATCCTTATTTGAGTATTTCTTCTTACTCTTCTCTTATTTGCTTTTATACTTGATTTATTTTGGTTTAGCATTTAATTAGTAGTGATTAGTTGATGATTAGCTTATTTAGTATGATTTCTACCATTGTTGGATCATCTTTGTTGATTGAAGCTTTTTATTTTACACTTTTCATGGCTAGTGAGTAGTTTACTAGTTAGGGGAAGGGGATGACCTAGGTGATCATTATTTGACCTTAAAAGTCAAGCTTGGGGGTTAGAACTAGGTGAAATTAGGTTGTCTAGCTTATTTTATTGTCTTGTTTAATTGATTGATCACCATTTGAACTTGATTTGGGGATCAAAAGTGAAGGATTGAGAAATGAAGCTTTTGATTGACCTTAGGCTAGTCAATAGGTTGACTTCACCATGAGAATAGGTGATTGACTTCCTAGGACCTTAATTGAATCGCTATTAGTTGTGGAAATAATTTGTTGATTGATTTTAACATGAGAATAGGTAAAATTGGTTGATTGAGTCCTCCTAATTAGCTCGAGAGAGTAATTAGAAAATATTTGAGTGACTTAGTCCCTTAGTTGACCCTAATGAATCCCCTTGGCTTGACAAATAGGTTAGCTAATGGTTAACTAGTGATTCCCCTACCCCCTAGTTTCTTCTTATTGTAGTTTAAACGAAATCATATAGTTTAATCGTTAGCTATTTCGTTCACTATTTCTTAGTCGATCATTAGTTTCAAAAACCACCCAAAAATAGGCATAGCTCGCTTAATCACTTTCAAACCTTGATTAATCCTTGCTTCCTCGTGGATTCGACCCTTTCTTGCCCTACATTAGGCTAAGTTAGGTATATTAATTTGGCACGTGCAACAACCGTGTCATGGGGCTATCTCGTTTGTTGGAGTGGGCTTAGGAGAAGCCGATTTTGCCTCTGCCTTGTGTTTTGGATTCTTCAAAGAAAAAAGACAAGGTAGAAAAATCAAAATGAACAAAAGATGAGATATGGAAGTCGAACTTACTGCGGGTGGTTTGGAACTTTCAATTCCCCCTTCTGAATAGACAACCTGGCCATGGCTGCCATTCCTCCATTAGTTGTATTCTTCTTTATCTCCTCGTCGAGATTACTTAAAGCAATTACTGCAAAAACAGATACGATGAATTAGGAACAAGAAAATTACTTAAAAAGAAAGCAAATAAAAGAGTTATCGACCCCTACGTTGGTCGTACGCCGGAGATATCCCGAAGGCCGACAGAAAATGCTCGTTGGACACGTCCTTATCGTTGGGCAGCCAGTGATCCGTCTTGTACTTCGGCTTGCCATCAACATGATACCCCGTGGCCTAACAATGAATGGCGACAATGGCCTCCTTAGCGTCCATTTAAGACACGTTAAGGTTCATGGCCAAAGTTCGGAGGCTCGTAGACAAAACACGAGGCACATCCCAGGGTTTGTCTTCTCGAAATACGAACAGAAACTCACCTCGAAAGAGAGCCTGGTTGATAGGCATCTCAGTTGTGACCTTGTAGGATTTCTCTTTCCTTTCCCCATCCTTCACCATTATAAGATGTCGAGCTTGGAAGGAGTACCAACCAGGCCCAGCATAACACTCAGATACCTCGTTGAGTTTAAACATATTGCGCCAAAGGCGCAACGAGTGCTGCACTCCTAACATTTGACAAATACACAAGAAAGCCACAATAGATCCTATCGAATTGGGCATAAGCTAACACAAGGCAATGTTATATGCCTCCAAAATCTCCTTATAGAGAGGGTGTAAAGGAAAACGTAGACCCAGCTCGAAGTATATCTTATACTATTATACATACCAATGCACCCAGGGGTGGCGTTACCACCAAATCTGTAACCTGTGGGGGATAAAGTACATAACTTAACGAAGTAGAGACTCGACAAAAATGCCAACCCTCTACGGAGATCCTTTCGCCACTTCCCCGTCGACCAGTGGCCACTTATTCCCAATTTTTTTTGGGGGAAGGACAGGGCTCTCAATGGTCAGACGTCAATGTAACTTCGTCTGTTGGCTCCATTATTTGCACTACACCAAGCGAAAGAAAAGAATCTAGGTAACTCGTCTTAGTAGGAGGGAAGGCTATCGTAATGTTATTGTGGTGATCTAAAAACTCCTCAGGTTCCTCGAAAATTTCCTCACACTCCTCTTCCTCGATAGGAATAGCGTCGAGCAAAAGATCGGAATTTGGGGTCCAACATGCTATTGTTACAACGGGGGGCCCATCAACCCATGTCTCAACCTATGGCATATAAGGAAGGGGCAGGATATAAGGGGCGCTCGATTCAATAACACGGTTCATTATTTAAAATAAAATAACCCCTACGTCGAATTTATTAAAGTAAAGGAAAAGAACCAAGAACGAGAAATCATACCTTGGTCGGAAAGCTCGGAAGAGGTTCCTCGAAACACTCGGCGCAGACAGATAGCAGCAGGCAAGAAGAGCAAAGGCTTTTTAGAGAGAGAAAATGCAAAGTGAGTAAATGAGGCAAATGGTGAGTTATTTATAACTCACCTACCCCCCGAAAGGACATGAACAGTGAAACCCCTCTAATATGAACAATTACTCAACATGGGAGTTCGTGCCATGCAATAATGACAGTTTTATCTGACACGTCATGTGTACGTATAGATCGTATAAATACTGGTCAAAATACATACGGTTGACTAACAGGAACACTATGTTGACCTTTATCGTTAACTCTTCAAAAATAGCTTTAAGCCATAAATTGATAAGTTACTCAAGGCATTGGACTCTTCCAATGATGATAGGATAAGATCGTGTACAGGCATGTTAGGGTACTATTCCTACAACCCTGTTCCTCTTCTGACTGATGGTTGAGGTAATATGGTCGTGCAGGACCTTTATAAACCAGCGCTGTGCGAGAGGCAACTCGTATTTTTCCCCTTTTTCTTTTTTTTTTTTTTTTTTTTTTAGTGAGCGAGAGTGAGGATACTAACGTTGTTTTTCCTCTTAGCATCGTCCTTTGTTACCTTTTGGCATTGAGGACACTGCCAAGTTCAGCTTGGGGGAGGAGTTCTGTTTGTATTCCCTATCTCTTTTACAGCTTTCTAGAATAGATTTACTGCTTTCGAAAAATTCTGAAAAATCAAAAAAATATGGTTCCCATGACTGGTTTAGTTGCCTCCCTGTGCCCCTTGTTGTGCTCTATTTAAAAATGATTTGACTTTGTTTTCTGGATAGCTGGGCATTTGTGATCTTGAGGCTATGATCTGATGTTTGATTGCTATGATTTCGAGCATTTTTGGATTATATTAGACCACTTTGTGCTGCATACCTGAATTGGCTAGACTGTGAGGCCTCTTTGTAGCCTATTGGATTCATATTATTATCCAGTCTGTTTTTGTGTGTTAGTTCCTCTTTAGTTGATTGATCTTGACTTTGACTTCGTACTTGTCTGATGTTCGATGACTTGTAGCATTTGTTGTGATAGAGGCGTTCTTTTGTCTGATTCTTGAGCCTCAGAGTGAATTTTTGATATATTTTTATCCTCCATAGCCCCGCTGAGCCTAATGACTTGTTTCATGTTACTTAAACCCTTATTATGAGCCCACGGCCTTCATTTCATATTATTTCCAAGCCTAGCTTGGGGGAGTTTTTGTATGGGTTGAGTTTGAGATTGGTTTCATGGTTTGGTTTGGTTGTGTAGGAATTAAAAGTATATTTGTGGTTTGAGTGTGAGAAAAAGAAAAGAAAAGGCAAAATTAGAGTTGCGTGAATGAAGTTCAGAAAAATAAAAGAAAAATGGAATAAAAGTTCAAAAGAATTCAAAGTCCTTCATACACGTACGTGCATAAAAAAAAAATTCGCTTCATTGCTTGAAAATTGGGTTTGTTGTGAGTTTTCATTGATTTATGAGAGTTGGGTTATTTTTCGTGATTATATGGTGTTGTTGGGAGTTGCTTAGGCCATCTTAGGCCTTGTTTGAGTGATTCATGCTCCCCCTTTCTCGGTTTTTCCACCACATCTCCTAAAAATATCCCTACCCCTTACCTAAGCCCCATTACAACCCTATAAAGTCCTCTTGAGCTCGTGTCTGCATTGTTTATTGGATTGATTTCGAGTCAGTTTGTCAAAGTTAAAGAGTATGTCTGCTAATTGAGTCGACTTGACTAGGATGAGCGTCATTTAACCTTCTTAAACACATGAGAGTGTGAGTGGGAAGGGCAATTATGGTCGGGTTGGTGAGTGTTCGGGCATGTTCTTTGCCTCCCACAAAATAGAGAGGAGTGACACCTTTGTGAGAGCCCTTTCAGGATTTGTATGCCTTGTGGATGCTAAAATTTGATGAATTGCTTGGATGATTGGTGGTTGGATGGATTTGATTAGCTGAACTTGAATTTTGCCTTCTTGAACGATTCTTAGTCTTGAAAACGTTTTGAGCTTTGATTGTTTTTATCTATGGGGTGAGGCAATTTATTCCATGTTCATGTTTTATTTGCTTGAGGACAAGCCAAGGTTTAGCTTGGGGGAGTTTGATGTATCACATTTATATATAGTTTCTAGATGCATTTATATTGCATTTAGAACTCCTTTTTGAGCCCTTAGGTGCATAATGGCATGAATTAAACAAGTTGTGCTCTACTACTCCCCGTTTGTGTGTTTCGATGATTTTCAGGCTATTTTGATACAAAGTGATCATGAGTACCAAGGATGTAGCCTATTAATCATTGAATATGAAGGTAGCTTGCGCAAGGATCACAATGCATCCGTTTGGGACAATTTTGAGTTGGAATGAAGCAAAGAGCTAGTGAAAGAAGTGCTAAAACTGACACCTTCACTATTTTTATTATAACTTTTGATAGAAAATTGATAATTCAGAAATTCCAATTGGATTGGATTCTAGACTTCAATAGATTTCCAATGATTGGTCACACGCCCCAATCGGACGTCTGGTTTGAGAGATACGGCCTTCGCAAGTTGATGCAGAATTGCAGTTTAACCACCCGATCGGGCGAGATTTGACCCGATCGGGCCTGAAGCACGGACAGCTCTTTTCCGAAATTCTATATTTTTTTAATGAGACTTTGGGCTATTATAAATAGCTATCCTTCATTATTTTTTAGGGACATCTTTTTATTCTAGTTTTTCCATAGTTCTTAGTTTAGCTTTATTTAGTTTAAACACTTTAGATTAGATTAAAGGTGATTGAACCAATTCGATTTCAATAAAAGTTCCTGCTTTCTGTCAATTGGTATTCTTCTTTGCCCTAATCTCTTTTATTATTCTCATTTTCTTAGTTTATTTATTCAATTATTCATGATGCAATTATTAGGGTTTCATATTAGATTGTTTATCGTTGACTCAATTATGAGTGAGTAGTTCAATTTCTAGGGATTTAGAGAGGGAAGCCATGTTTATACCATGATTATTTGAATTGCTATTAGTTTCTAGGGTTTTATGAGATAGGTTATGGTGTGATTTGTTCTTATTGAGTAATTAACGTTATTGCGCAGTTTCTTTGATTACTTGAGGTTAATAATCGTTTGCACAGATCCATCTTACTTTTAGAGGCCTAGTACACACCAGTAATTCTGATTATGTTTGTGAACATACTGCATATGTTGAATTATGGACGTTGAGACTTAACCATAGCTTGACACGTGTTCTAATCTATCGATTCTCGACCTAGGTTCTGATAGTTGTTTGATCCTTTGATTGGTATAAGCATGGTGGACCGAACTAATTCCCTAGACCTTTAATTCATAGTTAAATTCCGATCTTTATATTGCTTTCTAGTAGTTAATTATTAGTTCAGCTGATTTCTATCTGATTTTTGTCTAAAGTAGCTTTTTAGCTGAATATTAACTTAAAACTCCGTCTCTCTGTGGATTCGACCCTACTTCCCTTGACTACTATTGTTAGAGGACTTAGGTTTATTTTTGATTAGGTGACACGACTAAATCCTATCAATCCTTCGCCCCTAACCGGGGCTACGTCAAGCAACTTCAATAATGCAATCTCTCCCTTACTGTGACCACCTCGAACTCTGCAAAGAAGCCATTTCTTTGACTGAGCTACCTCGAGCATTTTCAAGGGACATCCTTTCAACCAAATACTATAAAATATTTTCTAAGTATATAAATCCCTTCAAACAAGGCATACCCATCGAGCAAAGTGAGTACGGGACTCATTAGCACTAACCTGGCGTCCTCGAAGTCATAAAAGCCTTTATAACATGGCACATCCCTCGAGCAAAATGAATGCAGGGCTCATTATCCATAGGTTTATTCGAGGTACATCCTTTGACGGAACAGAATCTTCGATGTCCTAAAAACCCTTCAAACCAAATACGTATAGACTTATTGGCCCTTTCCAGGTCTACTTCACACCCCACTAATATCCCTTGGGGATTACAAGAGTTAGGGTGGTCAAAGTTTTTTGTACACCATCCAAGTGAGGGTGGTCGAAGTTTTTTGGTACACCATCCAAGTGAGGGTGGTCGAAGATTTTTGTACACCATCCAAGTGAGGGTGGTCGAAGTTTTTTGTGCACCATCCAAGTGAGGGTGGTCGAAGTTTTATGTGCACCACCCAAATGAGGAGTGGTCGAAGTTTTTATGCCACTCAAATGGAGGGTGGTCAAAGAAATTTATACCACCCAAATGGAGGGTGGTCGAAGTTTTTTATGCCACCCAAATGGAGGGGTCGAAGTTTTTATAAACCACCAACATGGAGGGTGGTCGAAATTTTTTATACCACCCAAATGGAGGGTGGTCGAAGTTTTTTATGCCATCCAAATGGAAGGTAGTCGTAGTTTTTATAAACCACCCAAATAGAGGGTGGTCGAAATTTTTTATACCAACCAAATGGACGGTGGTCGAAGTTTTTTATGCCACCCAAATGAAGGGTGGTCAAAGTTTTTATAAACCACCCAAATGCAGGGTGGTCGAAATTTTTTATATGACCTAAATGGAGGGTGGTCAAAGTTTTTTTATGCCACCCAAATGGAGGGTGGTCGAAGTTTTTATAAACCACCCAAATGAATGGTGGTCGATGTTTTTATAAACCACCTAAATAGAGGGTGGTCGAAGTTTTGTTTTTTTTAATCCCACTCAAAAGGAAGCTGGTCGAAATTTTATGATAGTGATGAGAGGGTGGTCGAGTTTTATGAAGGCGATCGAGATTTGTCCCAAAAACTCGACTGAGGTACGTCGAATTCCTTATCAGAACCCTCAAGTTGGTACGTCGAATTCTCAAGAGTAACGAAATATTCTGCTCCACATCGCAGTTTTATCATGGTCCAAAAACTCCGACATAGATCGTGGGGCTAATGTTCGGGCCCACTCCAGTCGTGGCCCACCTCGCCGGTGAAATGACTAAAAAATCATTGAGGTGTAAAATTACCATTTTACCCCTGGGGCTTTACAGGCCATAAAGTACAGGCTTTAAGTCAAGCCTACTAACAAAAGGCCTTCATGACATCATCACCTTCAGCAGGTGACGTCACCTCAGTACTACCTATAAATAGTATTTGGACCTGATCATTCAGGTACGTTTTTACACACATTCCAAAGCATTTACTTGTACTACTCTCTGACTATCTGAGATCAGATTTGACTTAAGCATCGGAGAGACGATCCGGGAACATCCCCGGGGTAGTTCATCGTGCTCGATTTTGCAGGTGCTCGGAATTTCGAAGACCTTGGACTGTTATTGGTTACTACCATAGCTGGACTTGGATTCCCCCCGAACAACAAATTTCTACTATGTTTCTTGTAACCGAAACACTCACTTTTACAATTATGGGTGTTACTAATATTATTATCATTAATTATAACAATATATTATGTTAGTTCAATATCTTTATTACCATTTTTAGTTACTCCCCCCCAAAATATACTTAGCTCAATATTGGTGGCTCTTCAACTCAATCATCGTCAGCAGGCGGTGTGGTCCTTAAAAATTCAGAAGACCATATTAACTGCAACATTGAAATTGAGTCAAACTATTAACCTTATTGCTTAAGTCATTGCTTTAAGAAATGGCATTATTTAAGCTAGATATGATAATCAAGAATCTAATCATTGAAGGAGACAATCTGGTTCTATTATTACATTTCACTAGTTCTTTCAGTTTAGTTTAGTTTAATTCACTGCGGTTCAGTTTAATTTATTCCAGTTTAGTTCAGTTCGGTTTAATAAATTCAGTTCAAATTAATTCTGCTTTTCCCAATCAAAGAGAATATGTCCTTCGTGTCTAATTTCTAAATGTATGTAATTTAAGTTAAATGTTTGAAATCGTAATGAAAAAATTATACTCCCTTCAGCTCATTTTAACTTTTACATATCGACTTTGAGCAATATTCACATTACAACTTTGATTGACTTTGAATTTATACATATATAAAAAAAGGCAAATTTGTCAGAAACAACCTTTTAAATACACTTTTTTGCGAGAAACAACCTTTTAAATTTTTTTTTGCGAGAAACAACCTTGTATAATTATTTTTTTTGCGAGAACACACCTTATCACTCTTTTCCGGTGTTGACCACAAGTTTCCGGCCTTGACCAAATCAAAGGCTAAGATTAACCACGGTGTCGCCATATGTCATATTGATACCTCGGCTTGGACCCCGACCCACGGAGCCTTCTTGGCTCTAGGGCCAGGTCCGGGTAAGATTGAGGGTTGCCATTGGATATTTGAGAATGATTTGACTTGGGCTGGTGCTGATTAAAATCATATGTACTTGAAAAACAAGGCTTCATGGAAGGCGTTCCCATTGAGTTCTGGTACTCTACTTGAGATCCATTGTTGGTAATTGTCCGTGAAATTTTAAAAAGTTAAAGTAAACCTCTCTTTAATTTATTTAAAAAAGTTCAATTTGGGCTTTGCAAAGGCAGACCCACGACCAAGTTGCCAGCATAAAATTGTATTTTGTTGTTTCAAAATGTTGGTTATTCCACTACCTTGTAATTGTTGGGTAAACTTTACTGTAGAAGGAGTGAAAAATATTGGATAATGGATACGAAGTGTATATATTTTTATTTTTTTTGGTAAAAAGAAGTGGCTCGGACCCCGCTCGGGTCCTAATGAGCCAAGCACTTGAGAGTAGGGGGAAGCGTAAGGAGAACCCCATCCTCAAAGTGCCACTAGTGGGGATTGAACCCCAACCCATGATGTTGGAAGGGTGCTCTCCTTACCAATAGACCAAGTACTACTTGGTTAATATGAAATGTATATATATATATATATATATATATATATATATATATATATATATATATATATATATATATACTATAATATGCTTATTAAAAAACGGACACATACATCTATAGGTATAATATTGTATTATGTAAGAAGCATTTGTCATGTCAGATCGGATCCCATACGAGTCACATTGATATGGATAAGGCCCTGTTTTTTGGTATGCAATTAACTTAAATTAATTTTAGTTCAATTTAGTTCCTGCTGAGTTAGGGATTGTAGTTAGATGTTGTTCAGTTAATTTCAGTTCAGTTCTGGCCAAAAGAACATGGTTTAAGTGGGTTAGGCACTTAAGAGTAGGGGGAAGGACACGGAGAATCTCCACCCTCGAAGTGCTCATAGTAGAATTTTTATTTTTTTGTAAAAAGAAGTGGTCCGGACCCCGCTCGGGTCCTAATAGGACAGACACTTTGAAAGAGTGGGAATGATAAGAGAAATTCTACTCTCAAAGTCTCCTAGTGGGGATTGACTAGCCAAAACATTGCTTCGTATATTGTATTATGTACTTCAAATAATTATGAATGGATATAGCCACTAATTTCATGCACTAGTTTCAGAAATTCATATATTGTATTATGTACTCCTACTTATCAAATGATTATGAATGGATATAGCCACTAATTTCATGCACGAGTTTGATAAATTCATTCAATTGTTCACTCTCTTTTTTTTTATCATTACTTTTACTTATAAACATAAATGGGATTAAGGCCATGTTCCTTTTGACTAAAATTAATATGTCTAAATTCAACCGAACGAAATTGAACTTGAATTATCTAGGTTGAATTTGAACTAAAATAAACTGAAACTATTTAAGGGAATACTACGAAAGGAAACTATCGCAACTGAACAGAATTTAAGTTATCTGTATTAAGCTGAAAATAATTTTTAATAATTTAATCCAAAAGAACTAAGTCTAGCTGTCGTTGTAATTAATAGAGACTTGGAGTAATTTATGGTCCCCATAAGACCAATTTTTTAAAAATGAAGTATTGGATTGGATTCATCATATTCAAGGTCCGTTCTTTACAACTTATTTTCAGTCCTTATAAGTTCAGATAAGGTCGAATGAGATCTAATAAGGTCGAATAAGTCTAATAAAGTCTAATAAGGTCTAATAAGGTTTCATCTAATAAGGTCTAATAATATCTAATAAGATCGAATAAGGTCTAATAAGGGCGAATAAGGTCTAATAAGTTCAGATAAGTTCAGATAAATTCACTTAAGTTCAGATAAGTTCAGATACGCAAAAATAAGTTGAAAAGAACTGACCATTAGATTCAAGCTTCGTCTCTTTTTAGCAATTTATGAGATAGTCAACAACATAAATAAATCAATTAACTCGTTTGTAAGTGAAAAGTTACTCTCTCTGTCTCTATTGATAGGAATTAGGGATGGCAATAGTCGGGTTCGAGCCATTTCACCCGGACCCATTAACTTTTACAGACCATGACTCGTTGGGTCTAGAATATTCAGATCTAAAACCAGAGCCATTGGATCTAGAGGGTCTACGGGTCCTTACAGGGTTCTTTTAATTTTTATTAGCGTTTTTTAATCTAAAAAATATAGCTTTTTTGAATCTAAAGTGGTGAAGAAGCTAGAACATCACAATAAAAAACAATTTGGTTTAGGAAACATACACGTGTGATGATCATGATTAGTGAAATACCTAATCAAAATTAACACTTGATAAGCAATAATAAATTTCCAAAATAATTACTTCGTTAATATAATAATCAGATGCTGTCAATTTCTATAATAGTAGTTAGTAGTTACTGATTGATAAATATTTTAGGGTTTTAGAATTTTAAAGAACTTTTTTAAAAAAAAAATATGTAAACGGGCACGTAGGTCGGGTCTGGTGCGGGTCTAACATATGTGGACTTGGACCTAAACCCGACCCATGCCCTCTAGGACCCAGACCCAACACAAACCCTTATAAATAGGTTAGGTCTAGGCGGGTCTGGGCCGGGTCTAATACCCATTGCTATCTCTACTAGAATTGCACTGATGATAAAGATTTTGTACATTTAAGAGAACACATGCAAGCTAGATCTCTGATCCTTTTATTGTAGTAGGGAACTTCAGTGAAATAGATAGCATTAATGAAAAGAATGGAGGCAACGATACAAATTACAAGAGGTTTCGAAGATTAAATGACTTCTCCTCCTCGTGTAATTGCATAGATTCGCCTTTCGTGGGTGAAAAGTATACTTGTAGGAAAAAAAGGTGGTCCAAATAATATATTGGTAAGACTAGATAGAATTATAGTAAGTTTCACATGGCTTAACAAACACCCATTGCCAAAACTAAGCACATAAGTTTTACTTCCTCATACCATTGCCAAATTTCTCTTCAACTCAATAGTAGTAACTTTGTGGGGAAAAGGTCCTCCTTTTATATTTGAGTTAATGTGGATTAAAAGAAAAGACTTCTAATTTGGTCAAAAGAGTTTGGAACTCTAGATTTCAAGGTTCCAACATGTTTTGTTTAACAAGGAAGTGTAAACTTTTGAAGGAGGAAACAGAGATTCAGAATAAAACTGATTTCGTAATATTTTAGGACAACTACAAAATGTAGATAAGAAGTTAGAGTTTTGTTCAAGAAAAATTCATTTCTTCTTCTAATAGTAGGAAGTAGGAATGTTTGCAGGACAAATTTATCAAGAAAAGGGCTTGTTTGTTAAGCTACAATGTTAGTTATCGGAAACAAAAGGCTAAAATTAATAGGAATCTTCTAGGAGACTCCAATTCCAAAAAAATAAAAAATCAAATCACATGCTCTATTAGAAAAAAGTAGAAATGCTATTCTTTCATTTACTCCTAAACAAGGTCTAATGATTAATGATCCAAAAGGAAATGGAGTAGAAATTTCGAAGGAATTTTAAAAGAGGTTTGTTTCAAATAAGGCATGTTCGTTTGATCCTGAGGCTGATTTTGGTTTGTCATCAACAAAAAATTCTGATATCCAAAACAATTGGTTAACAAGAGAAGTCTCATGATAGGATGGAGCGGAAAAAGTGAATGGATAGCTTTAAAACTTGATATGAAAAAGGTTTATCATAGGATGAAGTGGAGTTTTATTTTTAAAAAATTCAATAATTTGATTTTAATGATAAATGGATTAAATGGATAGAAATTTGTAAATTAAATTTTAAGAAAAATTATTTCGAAAAACCTAATATGGAAAAGATGACAATGTGATATAGGGATAATATCAAAGCATTATAACACATTTGAAAAAACCATACTATGTCAAAGGTTACGGAAAGTCTTAACGAAGTATTCCCTTCGTAGATTTAAGTTTTAGTGAAACTATTGGGTCAGACCGTCTGACCCAATATGTTCCGTCGGACGAAGCCATCGCCGGAAAACCACCTCACCTCGCCGGAGAAAGCCACACATCCCTCCCCCTGTTTTCCCCCTTGACTCGCTGCTCTCTCTCACTCTTTCTCCCTCTGCTCCCTTGGTGGTTGTTGCCACCACCACCGAGCGCAGCAACCACGCCAAAAACACCACCCAGTTAGAGTTGCCATTGATGATGGAATGAAGAAGAAGGAGAAAGTTAGGTGAGTTAAAGTTTACTGCCAATTCTTTTTGGGTTTTGCTTTTAATTTCAACTGAAACAAAAACTCATCCAACTGAAACGAAATAAAAACCAACTGAAACAATACAATACCCCACTAAAAGAAGACAATAATCAATTGAAACAATAAGATAAGAAACTGAAACAATAAGATAAGTAACTGAAATTAAAAGACATCCAACTGAAATAAAAAAGATCAATTGAAAAAAAATTGAAACCAACTGAACAAAAATTGAAACCAACTGAACAAAAATTGAAACCAATTGAAACAAAAATGAAACCAACTGAAACAAAAATGATACCAACTGAAAAAAAAGATACCAACTGAAAGTCGTCCGACCAAATGTTATGGTCGGACGCGTCTGACCCAATACCTTCTCTAAGTTTTATCCACTTCAATTTTATGCGGTCTCTAATTCACATCTTTGACTATCAATGTCTTCATTTACATTTTATCAAAAACTATCAAAATTGATATTCCTTCTGTTTCTTTTTGTTTGTCCTACAATTCATTTTTGACTATTTCTTTTTGTTTGTCCTACTTAGAATCTTTTTTTTATATAATTTTCTACTTTTTAACCTTACTTTTCCACTCATTGGTCCTACATATTTCTCCAACATGTCTTTCTCTCTCCTCACCCTTTACTTCCTGCATGACAATTAGATCATCTTTTCATCACTCTCTTTGATAATTGGAGCTACAATAAACATGACAAACAAAAAGAAACAGATGGAGTATTATAAAAATACATATCATAACGAATCTAACTAGACTTCACATAATTTTTTTTCACATATATAAATTGAAAAGGTTGGTTAAAGTTTTATAATTGGACCACTTGGATAGTAAATGGGTAAAATTTACGAAAACAGAGAGTATATTATTTGAACACTAGATTTTTTTTGCAATAACTTCTGAAAAATCGAATATAGGAAAGAGCACAAGGAGATACTAAAATATGGGATTTTTTTTTGAAATAACGAATTGATTATATATATATATATAAAAAAACATATATATATATAGGAATGGGATCAAGTGAAAACTGTTATCACCATGAAAATCAAGTAAAGGGGGTACGCGTGCATTCATTAATGACATTTTTGTAAATACTGACAGCTTTGAAGTTAGCAGCACAACTTTGATGTTGGAAGCACGCGTATCCTCTAATCATAATATGTACCCTTCCACATCTTATATGTACCCCCCTTTTTCCAATCAGGACTGTTAGTTTTCAGAAAGTATAGGTTTTTTAGCAGAACCCGACTCTCTCTCTATATATATATATTCAATCCCTCCGTCCCAAAAAACTTTACACATTTGATCGGACACGTGGTTTTAGATGATAAATTGTTGTTTGGTTATCAATTGTATTTTATTAAAAAGGTTAACATGATAGGAGTTAGTGGGGTATTATTTTATTTGGATGTGAGAGAGTAATGAGTCATGGTTGAAAAGACAAAAGAATAAAGTAGTAGTGGTCATGTCCAAATATACAAGTGTATATAGCTTTCTGGGACGGATGAAAGTGTATAGAGATTTCTGGTGCGAAGGGAGTAGATTTTTTAAAGTATACTTTCAAATAACAAACATACAGGAAATAATTTGGGAAGATACTAATAAAACAAACTATTATTTAAAAATCAATTTTTTTGAAGTAAAATTTTAAAAACAAGATATAGGAAAAATGATGGGAAGCTAGTAATAAAAATATACCTTAAAAATTAAATTTTTAAGAAAAAATCAAACATTGCAATATGGGAAAGTATATAGGAAGATAATAAAAATACATTATAGTAGTTTCTTTTTAATTCAAAATTTGAAAAACATATAAAATATACTTCGTGAGTAAGATGATGTAAAATAATACGGGATAATAACAACAAAATATATTATTCAATAAGCAAACTACTCAGGAAAATTTTCATTTACAATAAATTTTTGAAAGACATAATATGAGAAGATACTATTGATATATATTATATGAAAACAGATTCGTAAAGGATTATGAATACATTAATATCATAATTTTCAAAAACAAACTTTATAAAAGATACAAAATGAATATGAGAAGATACTAATAAACATATTTACATCTGAGAAGATACTACTTAAAAATTTCATATGAATTTTTTTTTTTTTTAATTATAAGGATCTTTCCATATACATCAATCAATTATCAACTGAGGATCAACGCATATCTAAAAAATTTCCATCAAGCTTGAGATTTTCAATAAAATTCTATGGAACAATTACATGTTTAAAAAAGATATACTATATCATATGGAAATCTTATTTTAATGCAAAAAAATATGAGAAAAAAATATGAGAAGATACTAATAAAAAGTATAGCTTATATGAAATTAAAGCTGATATTAATTTGAAAGAAAGAATATGGAAAGGAAAACAAAAAAGAATATGAGAAGATACTAATAAACATATTTACATAAGAATCGTTCTTATTAATGTAAAGATATTCCTATATACATCAATCAATTATCATTTTAATATCAACTTATGAGGGGTAAAATATATCCCATCAATCTTAAGATTTATAATAAATTATAGACTAATTGAATGTATAATTTAACTGCATAAATTATTGATAAATGTAATTAGATGGTCAGTCGGTCAAGGCCGCTAATTTCTATTTTTGGCATATGAATTTTTCTATTATTTTTTTATACCAATTGTTTTTAAAACCAAATACAAGGATACATAAAGGTCCCCACATCTCAGGGATGGACCAATAGGGGAAAACAGAAAACAAAGAAACTAAACTACAGAAGAAAAAAACAAATAAAACTACTAAAAAACCCAATAGAGTTCCAAAAACTTCTTAGGGAAGCCAAAACCTAAGCTACCCAAAGAAGCTTTTCAAAGCAGATAATCGGTGATTGTGAACTCGCCGGCGGCAACCGGTTGTGCCTTGACTTCTTCACGGTGGCGTGAACCCTCCGTCATGGCTGATGAAGCTTGAATTCTTGTTGCAACGTGTTGTCTTTGGGTGGTGAGTAGCAACCCTTATGTGACTTTCTCCTTAACCCTCGTGCTGTCGATGCGGTGGGTCACCACCTTCTAGGCTAGGACCAAGTACGACGGATAGGCTAAAGTCGTATCACCTAATTAAAGATAATCCTAAGTCCTCTAACAATGATAGTCAAGGGAAGTAGGGTCAAATCCACAAAGAGACAGAGTTTCTAAGTTAATATTCAGCTAAACAGCTACTTCAGACAAGATCAGATAAAAATCAGTTGAACTACTATTTAGCCTGTTGAAAGCAATGTAAAAATGGGACTTAAACTATAAATTAAACGTCTAGGGTATTAATTCGGTCCACTATGCTTATACCAATCAAAGGGTTCAAACAACAATCAATACCTAGGTCAAGAGTCGAGAGATTAGAGCACGTGTTAAGCTATGGTTAAGACTTAACGCTCATAATTCAACATATGCCGCATGTTTACTAACATATAATTAGAATTACTAATGTGTACTAGGCCTCTAAAAGTAAGACGGTTCTGTGCAAATAATTATTAACCACAAGCAATCAATGAAAATTGCGCAATAACATTAATTTACTCATCAAGAAGAAATCACCCCATAATCAATCTAATCAAGCCCTAGAAACTAATAGCAATTCAAAAGTAATTCATGGTATAAACATGGTTTTCCTCTCTAAATCCCTAGAATCAAGACTACTCACTCATAATCAAATCAATAATAACAAAACTAATATAAAACCCTAAACTATGCATCATGAATGAATTCAATAATCAAACTAACCAATAAAGAAATAACTAAAGAGATTAAGAGAGAAGAATAGTACCAATTGACGGAAAGCAATAACCTTTTACTGAAATTAATCCAAGGTTCAATCACCTTTGAAGCTAATCTAAAGTGTTTAATCTATGGAAGCTATTCAAACTAAACTACACAAAGCTGAATAAAAGTTAATAAAAGTGTCTTTAAAATAATGAAGTTTAGCTATTTATAATAGCTCCTAAAGCTAATTATAAAACAAAAATAAAAGATAGAATTTGGCTCCACGGACAAGCAACCCGATCGGGCTAAAGACCCACCCAATCGGGTTGGGCCAAGCGAACAATATGGCTTATCTTCTCAGCTGGATTGATAACGCACAACAGCAAATGGATCTTGCCCGACCGGATCGGGCCGCACGCGCCAAACGTACAGATTACAGCTCTCATACGCCAAGTAGCAGCATTTCATCCTGATTTTGGGCCAGTCCGATGGCATCGGGCTCATCATACCCGATCGGGATGAGCCTAAAATCCAGCCTTACTCTTTCTCTCCCTCTCTAGCGAACAACATAGCAGCAGTAATCATTGGGCCTCTCGCCCGATCTGGTCTGGCAAGGCTACCTGATCGGGTCCGCAACCCCACTACCCGATCATAAATAATCGACCCGATTGGTGGTAATCTGCCCGACCAAGTAGCGTCTTTCCAAACCTTTGACTCTTGGCACTCATTCTTCAAGCTTTAGAGGTCTCGATACTCTTTAATCATCCATAATGCTCTTGACGACTTCTACGTGCCTCATAACAACTCATAAAGTCGTGGTTGCTTCCAAATAGCTCGAAAATAAGGAGAAAACTCACTAAAACCTGCAATTCAACACGAAAACACAAAATCACGACTATATACGATAATTAGTATAAAATAGCTCCTAAAAGCTCAATTGACGCACGATTTAGCTCATAAATAAGGGAAAAAATTCTATAAAAAATTACGTTATCAATGACGCCTTGCTCCCAAAATTGAGATCTAAAAACAATACCTTATTAGAGGTGGTGGTGGCTACATGGAGACGCTGACGACCCATCCTCATCCAGAAAAGGCAGAAGCAATGGCCTCGACGGCCTCTCCAAGGTCCTTTTTTCTTGATTTCAAAGAGAATTAAGGGAATAAGACGGATTCAGATTTTGGACTTGGGCTTTTAACCCTTTGCAAAGATCTATACACATTTAGGGAAGATATAAAGATAAAACGAGGACAGTGGCTGTACAGAGGCTATAAAATGGCAATGGGAAGTGGCAGTGAGAAGGACATGGGTTTGTTAGTTGGTCCCCCATCCTCCGGGCTCTCTAAAAATCAATTTTGATGGCTCGGTCAAGCAACACTCAACATCAGCGGGTTTCATCATCAGAGACGACGATTGCAATGTCAAAGAAGAAACTATCTACAATCTAGGCAGAGCAAACATTATAGGAGCAGAGGCGACGACAGTTCATAAAGCTCTTCTTCACCTCATGTCGATCCCGCATAGCAGCAGCATCATGGAGGGAGACAATTTACTGGTCATCAACGCGGTCAAACGATTATGGACACCGCCATGGAAGATAGCA
This sequence comes from Patellifolia procumbens, assembly GCA_947645195.1. Taxonomy (NCBI): domain Eukaryota; kingdom Viridiplantae; phylum Streptophyta; class Magnoliopsida; order Caryophyllales; family Amaranthaceae; genus Patellifolia; species Patellifolia procumbens. The sequence continues at coordinate 140,414 of CANSGD010000260.1, read as the reverse complement.
AACATCATCGAAGACATCCAGAGATTACTCCACCAGGAACTTCATTGGGAAATACACCACATTTTCAGGGAAGCTAACAGAGCAACAAATTGGATTGCAAATGTTGGTCACCTCATCAATGATTATTTCCATATAGAAATTTCTGAACATTCCACCCTTTCCCCATCCGTAGTTCTGATACATTAGGGGAACTCCTCGTGCGGAGGGGCTCCTAATGTTATCTTTTTCCTAGTTTTTCTTATCTTTCAAAAAAAAAAGTATAATGTCAAAATTAAGGTACAATAATACGATATAACTTTTATTTTGCCCAAGTAGAAGATCAAAATCCTTTGAAATTCAATTATAAACCTGGAAAAACCATTAGTGACTCGATTTTCAGTTCGTTCAGGTTTGAGCCAGTTTTTCGACTTCGGTTATGTTCGGAACCTGAGTGGGAATTTGTGTTCGTGACCCAATTTTGTCGGATCAGTTTTCGGATCCGTTTAAGTTTTTCCATGTCTACACGTAAGAATTAGGGTTGGTTCAAATGGTGAGACTTCCTATCTTTCCTAACTTAGTATATGGTTCAATTTCTACCCCCAATCATTTGCTTAAGATTTGGGTGGAATGAAGTTGGAGGAGTATGACTTGTAATAAGCCTCTGGCTGGGGCGTTGTGCAAGGCAGCCCATGATATTTTCTTCTTACCATAATATAATCTCATAATTATAATTGAGATTATATTCATTCTAAAAATATTCTTTCACGTATACTTTCCTATATCCCATTTTTGAAATTTTACTAAAAAGTTTGATTTAGTTATAAACTACTTCATCCGTTTGTAACAATAATAGTTACATTTTCTTTTTAGACTGTTTCTTTTTAATAGTTACCCTGTTATTTAATTATAATGATAAGGAATTATTAGTAATTTATAAATAAATTAAACTAAATTGAACTGAACTAAACTGAATTGAATTGTAGTAAATTTATAAATAATAATTAAAAACAATAATAAATTGAATATTATATTTAACTATAATGATAAGTAATTATTAGTAATTTATAATTTATAATAGTAATTAATGAATAATGGTAGTAGTATTTTAGATATTATTAAAATGATAGTTATAAATAAATAAGTAATAGTAATAATGATAAATTTATATAATAATAATTAATGATGACAATAAAATTATTAATAAGTAATTACTATTATTTGTATTAATATTTTGATACTTGATGATGATTATATAATCACAATAATGTCTAAGAAGTAAATTAATATTACTAAAATAATAATTAGAATTAATAATATAATAATTAATAATAATAATAATAATAATTGGGTCGGACCGCATAAAATGGCAACGTAAACCGTTTTAACGCTATTTGATTGGTTGATAGGCTAAAAAATATGGGTTTTTTGTGCTTTTGACCAAACCACAATTTGCGGTTTTGGGTTGGTCTATAATATTTATAAACTAAATCACACCAAAAATCGCCAAAGTATCTTTAATATTCAATACAAAGACGATTTTGTACCTTAAGTAGTGATATTATTAGCAACTTTGTTATCTTTTCAATATCTTCTAACTTTTTATAGCTTATTTGTATGATGTAATAGTGAATATCTAGTCGGAAAAATAAACAACAATTGCAAATTAGAATATTCATATTGAGATAAAATATGGTTAAACCGCAAAACGCACCAACCTAAACCAGGCTACGCCCTAATAATAATAGTAATAATAATGAGTAAATATATAATAAAAAATAATATATAGCAATAATAATAATAATACTCCCTCCATCGCAGAAAGCTCTGTACACTTCATCAAACACGTAGTTTTAGATAATAAATTATTGTTTGGTTATCAATTGTAATTTATTAAAAAAGGTAGATGTGAGAGGAGTTAGTGGAGGTATTATTTTATCTGGATGTGAGAGAGTAGTGGGTCATATTTGAAAAGTCAAAAGAATAAAGAAATAGTGGACATGTCCGATAATAAAAGTGTATAAAGTTTTTTGGGACGAAAGAAAAAGGAAAGTTTATGGAGCTTTCAGGGACGGAGTGAGTAATAATAATAATGAGTAATTAGAAATAAATTGGACCAACAATAATAATATGTTTAAAAATGGTTAGATAATTAAGGGAGCTGAATGGAACTGAACTTATTGGAGCTGAACTGAACTGATTTGATTGGAGCTGAACTGAACTGAAAATAAGCTGAAGAGAACAGGCCCTTAATAACCATTTAACATCATCTATCCACCCTTTTTACCTTCTCAACTATCTTTCTTTTAGGTTCGTTCCTTTCAACTTATTTTCAGTTCGTATAAAAAAAATAAGTTCAGATAGGTTCAGATATGGTCTAATAGGGTGAAATAAGGTCTAATATATGGTCAATTAAGGTCTACTAAGGTTTCATTTAATAAGTTAAAATAACGTCTAATAAGGTCAAATAATGGTCTAATAAGGTTAAATAGGTATAATAGGTTTAGTAAGAAAAAATAAGTTCAGATAAACAATAATAAGTTGAAAAGAACAGAGTCTTACTTCTCTACTTCCCAAATAATCATCCCATGTTTTTCAAACACCTGTTTTGACTCTCCACCAAAGTGAAATTAAAACGGAAGGAGTATATCTTATTAATATTTCCCATATTATATTTCAAAAATTATGCTTTTAAAAAAATTTAAATGATTTTGCATAAGATATTGTATTACTATCTTCTCCATATTCTTTCACACCATTATCCTTCAATCTGTTTTTCTAATTATAGGTTTGAAAAGAATTTAATTATTTTTCTACTACATCCGTCTCGAGAAGGTAAAAGATACACCTTGGTGTACGTACCTCTACGTACACCAAATGAGTAAGAGTTGGTCAAAATGAGTACGAAGCAAAATGAGTACAAGTTGGTCAAAATGAGTACGAAGCAAAATCAGTATGAGTTGGTCAAAATGAGTACGAAGCAAAATGAGTATGAATATTCAAAATGAGTACGAAGCCAAATGAGTATGTATAATTACCTAAATGAGTATGAGGCCAAATGAGTATAAGTTTTTCAAATGAGTATGCGTTACCTAAAGAGTATAAAGTTAACTGAATAGTCAAATGAGTATGAGTTAGATGAGTATGAGTTGAGTTGTAGTTCTATTTAACTTTTTAATTATGATATTTCTTGACTTATAAAATAAGAAATACGTACTCATTTGATTAAATATACTCAAATGCTTATAAATGAGTATGAAAATGTCCAAATGAGTATGAACATTGTTCAAATGAGTACGAATTGTACAAATTAGTATGAATTAAATGACAAAAATTAAATGAAGGTTAAATTAAAAAGGGTACTATTGTATTACTGCTCTTGTGTACTATTAGGGCGCGTTAAATATATGACATTAATACCCGGGTGTACCTACCGCAAGGTACACCCGGGTGTACCTACCGCAAGGTACACCCGGGTGTACCTACCGCAAGGTACACCCGGGTGTACCTTATAATTTGCAATCCGTCCCATATTAGTTGCAACAGTTTGACGGGCACACTTGCCAATACACAATTTTAACTATTAAAATATCTAAGTATCAATTAGTAAAAATTATAAAAAATTGATATTTCAAATTTTTACATTGAGACAAATCTAAGAACATATTATTTACTAACATTTAGTTTTATATGTTAGTTAAAAATCATAGTCAAAGTAGGACATATGAATAGCGTAAAAGTCAAACTGTTGCAACTAATATAGGACAGAGGGAGTATATTTTATCTTTTTATTATCTTTCCATATTTTGTGCGGTATTTGGTTTTTCAAAATCTCACTTAAAATATCCGTTTAATTTTTTTGGAAAGTAATGTGATGGACCCCTGACCAGATCTCAACTAACACAGTTTCTTGATCTGGTGTTTGCCGGGCCCGACACTTGAGAGTAGGGGGAATGGTAAGGGAATCCCCACCCCCAAATGCCCCTAGTGGGATTTGATCCCATGACCTCAAGTCATGAGATCAAACCTTTACCACTAGACCAAGCCAAACTTGATATATCCGCTTAATTAGAACAGATGATTTGTACTTGTCTTGTAGTCCAACATACTTATTCCATAAGAATTGTTTCTATGTTATCTATTTAAATTTGGACTGTTTGCAAAAGGAAAAAATGACAACTTTATTTATTGTTGGTTAAATTTGTAGTATGATTGTATTTGGTTTTTAAAAATCTCACGTATATTTGTATTTTATTTTATTAATATAGAAAGATAAATTAGTAAATATACTTAATCATAGTGTGAAAACTTCTACATAAATAATTTCTCACACTCTTTAACTTCTAACACAATTATTATCTATTAGCATATGTATATAAATATACTGAACAAACAAAAAATTCCTTACTTTTGTACTAGTCTAAAACCAAGTAATAATAATAATAAAAATAATTAGTAAAATAAATTAGATTAACATCAATGATAATAATAATTTCAATAAAAATGATAAGATAATGAAAATAAAACTTAATTAAAGTGATATGAATTGAACTTAATAAACTAAATTAGGTTGAATTTTTTCATTGATACTACCTACATTTGGAGCTCTTTTGTGAATAACTACTTTGTTTTAAAGAAATGAAGATAACTACCTATTTTCTTGAAAAACTTTTGGTATCACAACCTTGTGGCCTTTTCCGTTAACGAAAACGTGAAACAGTGAACAGAACTACACAAAAACTTGAAAATAACTACCTACTTTCTTGAAAAACTTTGGGTGTTAATACCTTGTTAAACGTTTTCTGTTAAACTTTTTAACGGAAAACACTACAAAATAGTGATACCAAAATACTTTCCAAAAAATAGATAGTTATTTAAATTATTTTTTTTTGAAACAGAGTGGTTATTCACAAAAGGACTCAAATAAATAGTTTTCAACAAATTATTTTTCGAGAGAAACTGAACTGAAAATAAAATTGCGATAAGAAAGAATTTGACATTTAAGTCCGGTGCCCCAGGCCCTCACTCCCACTGATCTCCGATACAATCTCTCATCCTCACTATCTTCACTTCCATATCCCTCTGCCGAAATAGCGCTTCTCCTCCTCAATCTCTTTCCTATATAAATACCCCGATTCCATCCAAACTCACCATCTCCAACATTCTCCTCTCTCTCTTCTCCCCCCTCCAATTAAAAATACTAATACAAGTATTTCATTTATATAAAAAATGAAAGAACACGAACACAACAATATCAGCTCCATCTTCTTCCTCCACTTATTACTCTTACTCTTATCCTCCTTTGTAAGCCCATAATGCCTAATTCACCTTTTATTTATCTTTAATTTTCTTATATAGTAGTATACTAATTCTTCTCTTAATATAAATGTAGGTCCCACAATCGGCGGCAAGAGCACTCTCCTCCGGCAACAACAACAACAACAACAACCCATTCTCACCAAAAGCATACGCGATCCGATACTGGAACAGCAAGATCTACAAAGTCCCCCGACCCCAATTCCTCCTTCAAAAAGCCTCACCTTTAACCCCCTCCGACTCAGCCCGATTCACTCAACTCGCTTCTCAAAACCTCCTCCCAACTCACCTCAACTCGTTCTGCAAACTCGCTAACCTCCTCTGTTTCCCCGACCCCACAATCTCCCTCTCCACCAAACACTCCCCTGACTCCAAATTCTCCTCTTACTCCGACAACAACTTCACCAACTACGCCACCGGAGCTCCTGGCGGTTTCAACTCCTTCAAAAACTACTCTAACGACGAAAATGAACCACTCGACACTTTCCGTCGCTACAGTCGCGACTCAGCCGGTCACAAAGACGACTTCACAAACTACGCTAACAACGGCAACGTTGTTTCTCAAACCTTCAACACCTACGCCGCCGGCGCAACCGGTGGTTCCGGTACCTTTTCCGTCTACGCCGATAACGTTAACGTTCCTGGTCTTCAGTTTACCTCCTACTTAGACGAGGCAAACGGCCGAGTCAACACGTTTAACTCGTATTCAAGCGATGCAAACGCCGGTGACCAGGGTTTCGCTAACTACGGTAAGAACGGCAATGGGTTGAGTAACAGCTTTGGGAGTTACGCTAAGGATTCCAATGTTGTGGGGTCCACTTTTTCTGGGTATTCTCAGACCGGAAACAGTGGAAGTGATAACTTTACCTCGTACGGATTTAACGGTAATGTGCCGGAGAATAGGTTTAATAGTTATGCTGATGGTGGAAATGCGGGTGTTGAGAGTTTCTCGAGTTATAGAGATGAGTCTAATGTCGGCGATGATGTGTTTAAATCATATGCTAAAAATTCGAATATTGAGAAGGTTAAGTTTAGTAATTATGCTGAGAGTTTTAATCAGGGATCCGATAACTTTACCGGGTATGGTGAAGGTGGTCAAGGGCAGAAAATCGGGTTCAAGTCTTATGGGGAAGGTAGTAATTTCAAGGCGTATGCTAAGAAAGGTGTGTCCTTTGCTGATTATAAGAACACTAGTACTAGTGGGTTGGAAAATACTTCGATGGCGAAGAAGGGTAAAGTTGTAAATAAATGGGTTGAACCAGGGAAGTTTTTCAGGGAGAGGATGTTGAAAGAAGGGACTGTAATGCCAATGCCGGATGTAAGCGATAAGATGCCTCCGAGGTCGTTTTTACCGAGATCGATATTGTCGAAAATACCCTTTTCGTCTTCAAAGATTACCCAATTGAGGGAAATCTTCCACGCTTTTGATAACTCTACTATGGAGGGGATGTTAAATGCCGCGTTGCGGGAGTGTGAGCGGGCGCCGAGCATGGGTGAGACTAAGAAGTGTGTTGGATCCGTTGAGGATATGATCGATTTTGCGGTTTCGGTTTTGGGTCAATCCGTGGAGGCTCGGACTATCGATAATGTACGTGGGTCGAAAACGGATATTTTGATTGGGAAGGTTAGAGGGATTAATGGTGGGAAGGTTACAAAATCTGTTTCTTGTCATCAAAGTTTGTACCCTTACTTGTTGTACTATTGTCATTCGGTTCCAAAGGTTCGGGTCTACGAGGCGGATATCTTGGATCCGAAGACCAAGGATAAGATCAACCACGGTGTTGCCATATGTCATATTGATACATCGGCTTGGAGTCCGACCCATGGAGCGTTCCTGGCTCTAGGGCCGGGGCCGGGTAAGATTGAGGTTTGTCATTGGATATTTGAGAATGATTTGACTTGGGCTATTGCTGATTAATTCCTTATGTACTTGAAAAAAAAAAGAAGACTTCAAGGAAGGCCTTCTCACTGAGTTTTGGTCCTCTACTTGAGAACCATTGTGAGAATTGGCCATAAAAATTAATTTTTTTTTTTGGAGTACTCTTCTTTTTATTAATTCAAATTAGTTTAATTTGGTGGCTTCGCAAAGGCCGAGCCACAAATGTGCCAGCATAAAATTGTAATTTGTTGTTTCAAAATGTTGGTTACTCTACTACCTTGTCATTATATTCTTAGACTTTGGGTAAATTTTACTACTATAGAAGTCAAAAATAATGGATATATATAATATTGTATTTTGTACTCATTAAATGACTATGAATGGATACAACCACTAATTTTAATGCACATTGTTTAGTAATTCATGTAAAATACTTACTCTTTAGTCTTTATATTTTGTTCCCTCTGTTAGTGATATACAGAAATGGGATTAACTGTGGTGGTTGATGGAGACTTTGGAAGTGTTGGGGATCTTTCCTTGCTGTTAGAAACTGACTGTTTACAATGACTGAACAAAGACTAAATTCAAGGCTGTGTCGCGGTAGAAGACCACTGACTTGAAAGCAATTACGGCCCGACTATGGTGGTAATCGCAACTGGCCGGAAAGCTCCCCAAGGTTAACACAGCGACCTTTCTAAGTCACCACTAACAGAGAAAGATCTTGGAGACAGAATAAGCACGTACCCAGTGTTTAGAAGAGAGAAAGAAGAAGAGAAGAGAAGTGAATTTCGGATGCAAAACTGAGGTAGCAGTGGACTGATTTTATAGTAAAAGAATCAGGCCAAATAAAGAAGGTAATAAACAGAGGGAGGAAATCAAGGGCGACAATAAAGGCCATTAACACTGTAATAAAGGCCATTTAACACTGTAACGTTTAACAACGTTTCAGTTTTACATGTTACCGTTACACACAGTTGGGCTCGGGTCCAAAAAGATAAGCTCCAGCTCAGCTCTTCCCAGAACCCAGGTCCCAATTAACACTGTAATAAAGGCCATTTAACACTGTAACGTTTAACAACGTTTCAGTTTTACATGTTACCGTAGAACCCAGGTCCCAGGTCCCAGGCCCGGCCCGGCCCGGTCCGGTCCGGGCGGCGCGCGCGTGTGTGATAGCAAGCCCAAACCCAAGTTTGATCTCCAACCACAAAAACCAACCAAGTACTCAACTCAATAAACATGAAGAGGAAGGGAGTTAATAAACAAAGGCAAGCTCCCTTCCATAGGAGATGTGGGATGTTTGGAAAAAAACACAAGTAGGCTTTGCAAGCCTTAATTCCAACACTTGCAACGCGTTTTTATAGTTTGTACTCCCTCCGTAACGAATTACTTGCAACGATTAGACATTTTCTACTCACACTTTATGTCAAATCGTTGCAAGTAATGCGTTACGGAGGGAGTAGTTTGTATAGTCCTTGTGAAGAGTAATAAGGCTTTCAAATGTTCACATGTATGGAAATGATGATAAAAGGTGGCGGATGATAAAGATATGTTGTACTGGATTCACCATATTTAGATTCAAGGCTTTGTCGATTTTTAGCAATTTATCAGATAGTCAACAGCAGAATTTAATTTAACTCGTTTGGCAGCTGAAATTTACCTACTCTGTCCTTATTGGTAGAAATGCACTTATGATAGAGTTTATTCAAATTTAAGTGAACTGTGAACACATTTGTTATATTTGTTCGGTACATTTCATATAGGTTCAATGCAATATTATTCAATAGCCACAAAGACAATAAGAACAATAGGAAATTAGTAACAAAGTGAAAATTTAAGCGCGACTAAGTAGCAAAATTTCATATAGCTATTGTAAATTTTTTATGGTATACTAAACCTTGCTATTTTCTGAGATTGTGAAAGTGTTGTATATCAGATGGTATAATAGTTATGATAAATCTTTCGGTATTTAGGTAACGTCTAAATTAAATAGGCAAAATGGAATAAGAAATGTTATTTAAAATGTATGATCTCTTAAATTTAGGAAAATGACATTTTTATGCTAACTTAAATTTAGGATTAAAGAAGTATTTTATTTTGGTTCATCAATCCCTTATGATTACATTTAAGTAATCAAAAGTGATTAACCAAATATGTTAAATTATTGCATGTAATCCATGTTGATATGATTGAATTACGGTGATATAGATGCGTAATTTCATATGGTTATTCCTCATGATTCATTCAATGTTGCCGAATTAAAGAATGAGTGCAAATAGCATGAAAAGAAATGGTAGTTGTTAACAAGAAAGGGACAATGGTGTTACGTGTTTTTGTTTGGGTGTGACTGTTGAGTCACGCATTGTTGTTCACTTGCATATTTACGACTAGTAGCTACCTGTGACTGTGAGTGAGAAAAAATTTGAGAGATTCACTCACATTCACAAAGTTTAGTAGGCTTCAAATTTCAAAGCTCTAAGCCAAAACAAACAACATAAGCCCACTTTGATTATGTTCCCTCCATTTCCAATTTTCAAATAGACTTCTTATCTACTTTTTACACATTATTTTATCACACTTCTTTTTACCGTTAATATTTTCTTGAGGGGTATTGTTAATATAATTAGTTATGTACTCATAAAAATTACAAGTTTTTATTTTGAATACGTGCATTAAGACGAATGTAATAAGGTTCATCATGACTCTTGTTTGCATTATATATTGGTGAGAATTTATGGTCAAAGTTTACAAGATTTGACTTTGAAAAAGCTGGTAATTCTATTGGGGGAATGGAGGGAGTAATATCAAGGATAAATTTTGAATAACCACCTGTCAGATACACCAATTTCAAAATAACCACCCCAAATTGTTTTGCATTTAAATAACCAACTCTACTTATGTTCACGTTTTTAAATACCCACCTCTTAATGGAAAATCTTAACACCGTTAGTTTTAGGGCTCAATTTTTTTAACTCCCTCCAAAATTTCACTAATTACCTTACTAATCTATAATTTGACTGGTCAAATCATGATTAACATTTTAAAAATCTTTTTTATTCAATTTTACAATTTTTTAAACTATATTTTTGATAAATGACACGGTAATGGACACAAATTTCGAGACAATATTTAATCGCGTTTTTAATACTAAAGACGACGTTTTTTTGAAAAACGGACACCACCGTACGCCCTTAATGGACACGAATTATGAGATTCCCTACGAAACGAGTACCTACAAGCCGGCTTTTATGGCACATACTTCGAGACGCTTTTTCGGACGGAATACAAAGTTTTTTCGAAAAACGGACACCGAATCATGATTAACATTTTAAATATATTTTTTATTCAATTATAAAATTTTTAAAACTATATATTTTTGATATATGACACGGTAATGAACACAAATTTCGAGACAATATTTAGTCGCCTTTTTAATACTCAGGACGACGTTTTTTCGAAAAACGGACACCACCGTAAGCCCATTATGGGCACGAATTTTGAGATTTCATACGAAACGAGTACCTACAAGACGGATTTTCGGGCACGTGCTCGAGACAATTTTTTTGGATGGAGCACGTTTTTTTGAAAAACGGACACCGCCGTACCTATAAGCCGGTGTCCGTTTTTCGAAAAAACTTTGTATTCCGTCCGAAAAAGGAGTCTTGAAGTACGTGCCCGAAAAGCCGGCTTGTAGGTACTTGTTTCGTAGGGAATCTCAAAATTTCGTGCCCATATAGGGCATACGGTGGTGTCCGTTTTTCGAAAAAACGTCGTCTTGAGTATTAAAAACGCGATAAAATATTGTCTCAAAATTTTTGTCCATTACCGTGTCATATATCATTAATATATAGTTTAAAAAATTGTAAAATTGAATAAAAAAAGATTTTTAAAATGTTAATCACGATTTGACCAGTCAAATTATAGATTAGTAAGGTAATTAGTGAAATTTTGGAGGGAGTTAGGATAATTTAGTAAGAATTTGGGCATCACACTTAACGGCGTTAGAAAATTCCGTTAACAGGTGGGTATTTGAAAAAGTTAAGAAAATGAGAGGTGGTTATATAAACACAAACAAAAATGGGGTGATTATTTTTAAATAGGTGTATCGTGCAGGTGGTTATTCACAATTTTTCCTAATATCAATCATTTGCTAAACTTAGCTTCCTTTTGCTTGATCATGATTTAATTTTTTCCTCGTTTCTCCCCCTAAATTGAACTTATTTAGGTCGAGTTTAAGTATTATTGTTAAAATAAACTTATTTTCTTCTCAAAAACAAAATACTTGTTTTGTTGAAACATATTTTAATAAGTTGAGGAGAATAAAGCCCAAGGTCTCATTTGATTATATAAGTAGGAAGTGTAGCCATTTTCCTAGAAAGTATAAGTACTCAAAAATATAGAAGTTATCATGGGATCAAATCTACCTTAGACATTGTTAGGTAAGTTAATTCTTCCATTTATTTAAAGTAGAACTTTGGTACTTCCTATATTTATGTCAACTATAAATTTCATGACTATTTGTACTTCTATATTAGTCAAATAAAACTTATTGATTATTTTAGGTTCAATGAACTACAATTAATAAAGCTCCCTAGACTTAAAAAGTCAACTATGTTTTTTGATGGGCAAACTAGGGATCTATTTTAAGGTAAGGGATGATAATTGACACATGTCAAATGAAGAAAAAAACTTCATAAGCCTCTATATTTGTCCATTATAATATACTACATCCGTTCCATATGTATTGTAATTTTTGACATTTTGCACTATTCATATACTACCTTTTGACCTTCTTTTGTGATTTATACAAAAGGATAAATATAGCCATGTAGGATCTTATTAGATTCGTCTTGATATATGCTTAATTAATATCAACTTTTTATAATTTTTTACTTAATAAAATTAGAGATATTAGCGTCTAAAGTAGTGCGTTGGGAGGCGTAAAACTCCATATGTTGCAATACATATGGAACGGAGGTAGTATACATTATGTTGATTTCAAACGTGCAACTCCAAATTCCAAGTTATTGCATTTATAATTGTTACCCAAAAAGGAAATGTTTGGGTCTGCCATTAGGGAGCAAGTAAAAATTGAATTTACTAACAGATAATGATTTAAGATTTGAACAAAAAATAGCCTTGGTACCATGCTCGTGGTACACAAACCTATTTGAGCAAAATATAGTCTTGGGGTGTACCATGTTCATGGTTCAATCGGGTGTATAATAAAGATTGTATTAGGGCCTGTTCTCCCCAACTTATTTTCAGTTCAGTTTAGTTCAATTCAATTCAGTTCAGTTCAGTTCAATTCAGCTCTGGACAATACTTTTACACTCACATATCACTATTCATTTCAGTTCAGTTCACTTTAGTTGAGCTGTTTTATTATGCCAAAGAGAACGTGCCCTTAGTCTATTATTTCAAACTCTAGGACACTCTTCAAATATTATTTCGTAGTTAAAATTTACAGAAGTCGAATACATCCAATATCGTATAGTCAAATATACCTAAATATAAGCATATCATATGACTCAATCGTTACTAAACAAATCTTGGTCTAGTGGAAAGGAGAGAGCCTTACTACATTGAGGTTGGGGGTCAATCCCCAATATGGACATTTTAAGAGTAAGATATTCCTTATCATTCCCCTCTCTCTCAAAGTGTCTGCCCCATTAGGACCTGAGCAGGGTACCGGGCACCTTCTCCTTACCAAAAAAAAAAATATGACTCAATAATCGTCCTCGTAAACAAATTATACATATTTGGTTGGAAATTATTTTGTTGGTCACGAAATTGTATGAACAACACCAAATTGTCATTTATGTACATTCATACATCCCATATTTTATCACTAGCGTTATATGCACGCAATACGTGTCTCGTGCGAAATATTAATATGTAAGGATCGGGGAGAACCTACATTGTAATTTCTCCAATGAAGTGTACTGTATACATATTTTTCATACTTTTCAAAATAATCGTTAAGTTTTAGTTATTTTGTTTTTTTAGAGGGTGTAATTGTAATCTCAAAAGAGTTTACATAGTGAAATAAATTTAAATACATAAAAAAGAGTAAAAATTATTAGAGACTAGATTTTCAATAGTGATTTAAAAATAAAACACCAAATAAGATAAAAAATCTTACAAAAGATTAATGAAAGATGTTATTAGTATAATCACTCATGAGTAAAAGAATGCAACATCCCTCTCCCTCTACCAGTTTCTCACTTATCCTAAATACTTTATCATGTTTCATGATCAATTTGATCAAATGTAGCTTAATTCATGAGCAATCAATTACTTATGTATTTGCAAATAAAAAGAAATTTAAAAGTATATATAAATATAGCAAAGTAGGTGTCTATTTATAAATCTCAAAAAAATGTTATCATTGATATGTTTTTAACTTATTTTTACTTTGTAGATTTTTAGATATTTTAGTTTGAAGTTTTTAAAAAATATTGCTAAAATGGCTATGTTTTGAAATAAAATCTAATTATTTAAAACTTCCTTGATTTATTTTACTTATTTTTTCTTTTTTAATTTTGATGTCCACCCCCACCTCTCTTCCCTTATAGTATGCAGAAAAATGTGGGGCTTATTGCTTATCATAACTAAAGAAGCTAGTGCTAAAAGAGGATCCAACCACCTTTTCTCACGACAACATGCTTGCGGGCATGTCCAATAACATTTTTTGAGGTAGTTTTGAGAAGTTTGAAATCATATCTTATACATATTAATGATGAAAAGTGGTGTTTAATAAAGTAGTGTTTGAATTAGCTAGTAATAGCGAAAGCAATGTCTTAGAAAATCTTGAAAAATTAAATAGAGGCTTTCTCGGAGTTTTTAGATGTAAATTATGGTTTAATTTTGTTAGTTTTCTAATCTCACGACTAGTTATACTGAACAATAAGAGATTTAAAAGCTACTTTCAGAGCTAACCTGTAACTGCTAACATCTAACCACATTCAACTATCCAACAACTTACAAGCGAGCTGCCATTTTTGCTTATGTCGAACACGCTCTAAGTTACTATCTTCTCTTTATAGATACGAGGAAAACTTGAGTAACCTACATTAATAGTGTACCCTAAACTATCTAATTAAAGTAGAAAGTTTAAGAAGATTCGGCTTTAGCCGGGCATCGATGTTGTGATCAATTTTGTATGTTATGATGTCCTAGTTACTAAAGATGGTTCACAACTTTGTTGGCTTCTCTGGAAACATAGCTAATGAGAACATATCAAAGTAGTGCATAATTTGTTTAATGTTTGTGACAAGAGTATGAATACTATAAGTGATGCAAAATGTACCTTTGAGCACATTAATAACAACCAAATCTATCTCTTCGATTTTAGATCCTTAACTTTGAGCTCTTTAGCTTTGAGCATGCCATTACTTAGACGGTAATGAATTCGGTGGTTAGAGACGAAGTAGGGCCCAGTTTTTTGTCGATACCGCGAGGATGCTTCCTTCTGAATTGCAGAACACATCGCAAACAACAAATGAGCCCTAAGCCACTAATCAAAACACTTATATCAATAAATGTACAGTACAACCATGCTATATAACTGCAATTTATAAGACAATTCCGAAATACATAGAGGTTTGTAATCTCAAATGAATTATTTATTAGAGTATTTTTTAGTTGATGTTAGAAGAAGAAAAAAATTATGAGATTGTGTCATATGAGTAGACACTCTTATATACTTCATAACAACTTGACAAGTATTGCAACATAACCATATCTAGTTATGTGTATCTAATCACGACCAATACCGAAAAACTAGATGTTAGATCTAAATATGTAAAGTGTTGATGACCTTTTCCTTTTCACTTTAGTTGATATTATTTCCAAATCCAAATTTAGTTCTATAATTCAATTAAAGTATGGATAATCCCTCTAGATTTTGCAGATTTAGGTCCTTTCCGTGTGGACCTCTTTCTCTCATTACAAAGCCAAGTTCCCTCAAAACTATTCCTATTCTTCTAGCAATCTGAATATGAACAAAACCATGTGATTTTGAAGTGAAGGAAAGGTCCAAGTGGTCCTTGAA
Source organism: Patellifolia procumbens (assembly GCA_947645195.1). NCBI lineage: Eukaryota > Viridiplantae > Streptophyta > Magnoliopsida > Caryophyllales > Amaranthaceae > Patellifolia > Patellifolia procumbens. Next base: position 125,190 of record CANSGD010000260.1, on the reverse strand, counting down.
ACTAAGAACCAACCCAAACTTAGGTGCTTTTGTGGCCTCTTACTGATGTGTATGAAACTCCAAAGCTGCCAGCTATGATTATGGGCCACTTCCTACCACCACTTTTTTTAATTCTTTTCCCTTCTTTTTAATCTTTCACTTAGTTTTACTACAAACCGGTGGCTAATTTTTTTGTTGTTATCTTATTAAAAAGGGTGGTTAATTTTTAAATTAGTCAGAAAGTAGGTCTAGCTAGGTAATACAATAAGAGGAGAGTTTGGTCCACTTAAGTTTAAGGAGGTTTCATTCCAAAACCATATGGTGATAGGAGGAGTAACTCCTATGCAAATAAAATAGGGATTTTGTCTTTCCTCATTCTCCAATGTAGTTCACTCACATGTGTCCGACACATCCCTTCACATGTAAGTGTCCTTAGAATTTAGAGTGGAAAGACAGGGTTATTCCTGACACTTTATGGGCCTAGGGCGAAACAAAAAATTAGAGCTCTTTTAACATTTAATAATTGCAGGTTTGGGTTTCTACTATTTCATATATAATATACCAATTATATAACTTTGCAATATAAAACTTAATTTGCATCCATTTTAGAAATCTCTATTATAAAAAAAGAGTAAGTAAGAAGTTTACAATAGCTAGTATGATAGAATAATAAAATAAAAATTAAGAAAAGTTATATTACCTCCGTTTTTTTAGTTGCAACACTTTTCTAATAGGGAAATTTCCCAAAGGTTGCAATATTTTTTGTTATTCCTTATATAGTTACAAAAAATCATATAAAATGACAACAAAATCTTTACTTAACATTTTTAAAATACTTTTTGTTGTGGTCCCCCACACTTTCTGCACGATTAAAATACTCAATGGTCCTCACTCCCCTTAATTATACCCATACATTCACCTAATACCTTATTAAAATTTTTGCCTAGGCATCCGTGCTTTTCAAACAACTAAAAAAATGGAGACAATACTTCCTTTTATTAAATCACTTAAATAAAAAAAAAGAACCTTTTATTAAATGACTTAAATAAGAAAAAAAAAAGTAGGTAAAATAAATAAGAAAAACAAAGTAGGTAAAAGAAAAACAAAAAACAAAAACCAAGTACCATAAGCAAAATAAGAAAAACAAAGTAGGTAAAAGAAAAACAAAATACAAAAACCAAATACCATATGCAAAATAAGAAAAACAAAAAAAAAGTAGGAGGAGATCCGAACCAGCTCCTTTAATCACTACTACAAAAAGGCAAAAAGAGACCCCCTAAAAACCCCATTGGAAATCACCTTAAGAGGTGGTCTCTAGGTCAATGGTCTCTTATTAGGATAAGAGACTACCTATGAGAGGTGGTTTTTTAAATGGAAAGAAAAGACCAACTATTTAAAATAGGTGGTTTCTAAGGTGTTGACTAAATAGATTTGACAGGAGGAAAAGAAACCCCCATTTTAGATTAAATGGTTTCTTTTCTATGCGTAAAAACCACTTGTATCCATGAGGTGGTCTCTTTGCTATAAGTAAAGAACCACTCTTATCTATAAAGTGATCTCTTTGCTATAAATAAAGAACCACTTTTATCTATAAAGTGGTCTCTTTGCTATAATAAAGAACCACTTTTATCTATAAAGTGGTCTCTTTGCTATAAATAAAGAACCACTTTTATCTATAAGGTGGTCTCTTTGCTATGGATGATATTTAATTGCAATTACGTAAAAACCACTTATCAATGTAAAGAGTCTCTTTGTATTTTTATAATTTTTTTCCAAAATTCTCGTGAATATATGATGTTGCTAACAAGTATCATTTACATCTCTGCTGCATCTATACATAATGCTTTATCCATCAACCAAATCATACTAATATATTACGCCATTGCTAAAAAAAACCATTCATTCAATTCAGCTTGCATGAGAATCTCACCATTGTTGTCATTCAATGTTAAAATCTGTAACATCTAAGCTACTTGCAGAATCTAAGATACCTCTAAAATGTTTTGATTTTTAGCTTTTCATACTCCATTATCTTTAGAATAAGGTAGTTTTCTAAGATGATTTCCATCTTCCGTGTTACTAACCTTTTACAAGATCTCTGCTAATGATTTTAGTTGTAAAAAATCAAGTTAATTCACTCCGTGTTCAATTATCAATACCATTAACCTGCAAGTGAAACAATAGTTCAATACAAGTTAAGATTCACGCTCATGTTAGGTAGGAACATCTATCTGATAAAAAAGCAATGTTACAAAGAGAACATTAGGCAGTGATTTAAACATCAACAATATTAGAAGTAAAGAGATAGTCATTACTGAGACGAGTTACTTTTGGAAAAACATGAACGCCATTCAACCCTTGTCCTTTTATCAATCACAGCATAAGATCCACTTCCTACGTATAGGGAGTCATTTACTATTAAAAAAACCTTAAGATTGTACAATTCTTTCTTGTAAAAAGTAATCATTGTAACTTTTAAAATGCATATAAACCTTGCACCTGGTTTACATTGTTGCCTAGTGTTTGATCTTGCCATTCAATATGTAGAAAAGATCCAACTTTTGGATCATATTTGAAACCTTGCATAGTCAAGTAAAACTGCATTAGCATCGCCACCCTCATAAATGAAATACTCACACTAGTTTCAGCAAGTTATATTGCACAAGACAATTTCACTCTTTAGAGAAGCAACCATATGATAATCTAGTAGTTGCCTAAGGATTTGGTTAAAAGGTTGAATGTAAACATAATCCTCAAGTTCTGTATAAGATTGAATGTAAAGAAACCAATATATTAAGCATATATACAGGGCGATTCAATGTTCAACCAGTGCATATAAGAGAAGGACAATCAAATTAAGAAGACTAAAACCTACAAACCCAGCAATTAATTTGATCTGTCCACTTGGACAATCAAGAAAGAAAGAAAGAAATAATTTAAGCATAGAACGAGATAAAGATACAAACTTGGAGTCAATTACAACGCACATATGGTGATATTGGTTTGATCCTTAACCCTATAAGTAATTGTAACAATTATGAACGATTGATTAAAAGGAATAGAATCATATTTGATCATGGAGCAAAGAGAGTTAAGTCTCAGAATTTTATTATTGTATGTAGTAAATGATTACAAAGCTAAGCTTGCTATTTATAGCTAATACAAGAGCTAATACAAGAGAGATGACAACATAACAAACTAACTAAATCTGTTACAAGAGAATCTAGAATCTTTTACAAGAGAAGTAATACAATAGGCTAAGGTACAACTTCTTATAGTAAGACCTCAGCTTGAGCTAGCTTCTTTATGTGCATAGATGTTGCTGTAGTTTGTTAATCTTGGAGCTGATGTGTTGCTGTAAGCTTAACATCCCCCCTCAAGCTAGGCTGTGATGGAAGAAACGATCCTAGCTTGGACAATAAAGATTGAAACTGAACTGAAGGTAATACTTAAGTAAAAAGATCAGCAAGTTGAGAGGTGGTAGGGAGATAAGAAAGCTGAATGAGGCCTTCAAGTACTTTTTCTCTAGTAAAATGGCAGTCTATATCTATATGTTTTGTCCTCTCAAGGAAGACAGGATTCCTTGCTATGTGTAATGCAGATTGATTGTCATAATGTAAAGTGACAGGTTTGATATTATCAATTCCCAACTCCTTTAATAGTCTTACAAGCCATGTAATTTCAGAAGCAGCATTTTCCATGGCTCTATATTCAGCCTCTGAAGAAGATTTAGAAACTGTAGCTTATTTTTATAGACTTCCAACTTATAGGAGATTGACCAAGTAGCAACAAGTATCCTGAAATAGATCTCCTTGTATCTGCACATGCACCCTAATCTGGGTCTGAAAAAGCTTGCAAATGTAGCTCATCGAAACCTTGTAGGAGAATTCCTTGACCAGCAAAATTAGCTACATATCTGAGAACATGTTCCAAAGCTTGTTAATGAGAGCTTCTAGGAGCATGTAGAAATTGACTCAAATTCTGTACAGCATAGGCTAAGTCTGGCCTAGTGTTGGTAAGAAAGTTAAGTTTCCCAACCAAACATCTATAGAGTGTTAGATCCAAAGTAAATCACCCTCATCAGCTTGTAGTTTGAGATGAAGAGGCAAAGGAGTAGCTACACTTTTGAAAGAAGTAAGATGAGAAGAATCTAGTAGCTCCTTAGTAAACTTCTTTTGTGTTAGGGCAATCCCATCAGGCAAATAGCTAACTTCAATGCCAAGAAAATAGTTGAGAAGACCCAAATCTTTGATGCTAAACACATTGTTAAGATGTGTTTTCAAAGAAGAAATTGTATGTGAATCTGTGCCTGTCAACAATATATCATCAACATATACAGCTGCAATGGTGATATCTTGATGATCTTTCTTAATAAATAAAGAATAATCACTCTTAGATTGAGTGAAACCTTGATAAGTTAATTCTTGAACTAGTTTAGCAAACCACTGCCTGGATGCCTGTTTTAAACCATAGAGAGATTTCTTTAATCTGCACATTTTGTTGTATGGATTAGGAACACCAGCTGGGAGTTGCATAAACACCTCTTCATGGAGGTCTCCATGTAAAAAGGCATTATTGACACCCATTTGATAGATAGGCCAACCTTTGGAAGCTGCAAGAGCTATAACACATCTCACAGTAGCCATTTTAACAACTGGTGAAAAAGTTTCTTGGAAATCAATTCCATATTTTTGGTTGTATCCCTTAGCTACCAACCTTGCTTTATACCTTTCAATACTCCCATTTGCCTTAAGTTTGACCTTAAATACCCATTTACAACCAATAGCTTTCTTGCCTGGTGGTAATGAGACAAGATCCCAAGTATTGTTTTTGCCAAGTGCATTAAGCTCTTGTTCCATAGCAAAAATCCAATGTGGATGAGTGGCAGCTTCAGCATATGTGGTAGGTTCAGAAAGAGAAAGATTTTGTGCAATAAAAGCTTGATGTTGAATAGGTAAGGAAGTAAATTGAACTAGATTACACCAATGAGTAATGTTGACAGAGTGATGTTTGATAGTTGGACAATGAAAGTTTTGTAAGGTGAAGGTGAAATAGGAAAAGAAGGTGAGGTAGGACAGGAAGGTGAAGGTGAATTTGCCATATTATGAGATGGTGTAGAATAAAGAGGAAGTTCAAAAGGATCAATGAAAATATCGTTATAATTAACAGCTGGTAGAAAGAACTGAAATTGATGTGTGTTACTAGAGTGTGTTTGATGATATGGGAAATGTTTTTCATGAACGATAACATTTCTAGAAACTGTAATGGACTTTGTTTTGAGATTGAGTATTTTATAACCTTTTTGTGATGTATTATATCCAATGAAGACACATGGATCTGCCCTTGGATCAAATTTGGTTCTATCAGCTTTAAGAGTAGAAGTAAAGCACAAACAGCTAGAAACCCTTAAATGAGCATTGTTAGGAGCTTCACCATAGAGCTTATCATAAGGTGATTTATTCCTAAGTGCTTGTAGAGGCATTATGTTTATAAGATAGGCTGCACATAGCAAACATTCTCCCTAATATTGAATTGGTAGCTTAGATTGAAAACACAGGGCTCTAGCTGTTTCAAGGAGGTGTCTATGCTTCCTTTCAACCACCCCATTTTGCTGAGGGGTTTCAGTACAAGATCGTTGCTGTTCTGTACCATATTTGTTGTAAAGCTGCAGTATATCACCTTCACATAATTCTTTGCCATTATCTATTCTTATACAATGAACTTGGGCCTGAAATTGTGTGTTAATGAAAACAAGAAAATTCTGCAAGATAGCTACACAATCAGATTTGTATTTCATAAGATGAACCCAGGTAGCTCTGGTGAAATCATCTACAATAGTGAGGAAAATAGAACAACCATTGTGTGTAGAGTGTTTATATGGTCCCCAAATATCTACATGTAGTAAATGAAAAACTTTATTTGTTTTAATGTGACTAGAAGGAAATGGCAGTCTACATTGTCTAGCTTGAGGATAAATTTGACAAATAAAATCTGCAGTAGTTGAGAAATCCATAGACAAGTTGAGATATCTCATTTGAGAAAAGGGCATATGGCCAAATCTGAGATGCCATAGCTTAGTTGTGTCACTGGCAGTACAACAAGGTTGCCTTGTTTGAGCTGAATAAGATGAATGTGGACTGGAGCATCTTGAATAAACTATTGAATGGGAATCTTGAGCATAGTAAAGACCAGAATGTAGGCTACCAAGAACTGTTGCCTTTTTCATAACATGGTCCTGAAGCAAACACAAGTTAGAGGAGAAAATCACTGAACATTTCAAGTGCTCACACAGTTTGGGAACTGATATGAGATTTAAATGAAAACCAGAAACATATAGAACTCCTTTGAGAGTTATAACATCATTCAATTTCACTGAACCTATATGTGTTATAGGTATTTTCCTCCCATCAGGAACAGTAATAGTATTTAGATTCCATTTTAGGAGCTCATCAATGCTGAATTTGTTTAGATCATAACACATGTGGTCTGTTGCACCACTATCAATGATCCATCCAGAATGAAAAGAGGAAAGAAGGCAAAATTTACCTGCTGAGTAAACATTGCCTGAGAAAGCATGAGCAATTTTAGTTGATGAATCATCTTTATGAGGAGCAATATCATGATCTTGCTGTTTAGAAAGCAGATTCATAAGTTGTGTGTATTGTTCCACTATGATAGGTGTAGTATTGGTGGCATTTTCTGAGAAATCAGTTTGGTAATCATCTTCTCCATGTGCAACAACTGCTACTCTTTTGTTAGTATTCTTGAAATAAGGTGGACAACCATGGATTTTGATGCACCTATCCATTGTGTGTCCAGGAATTTTGCAGTGATCACAGTAGTATGAGTTTTTTCTCTTGGTGCCTGAAAAGTTTCTATAACTAGTACCAGACCTATCACCAATAGGTGGTCTATAATACTTGTTAGAGGAAGAATCATTGGATCTGTCATGAAATCTTCTCCTTTCCATAGCAAATGCCATAGGATCAGGCTGTACTTAGTGTAATTCACTTAATTTTTTGTGCTTTTGTTCTTGTGAAAGAAGTCTATAATGGCTTGTTCTATAGTAGGTAAAGGCTGCATCATCAAAATACTAGACCTAACCTGTTTGTAGCTTTCTTTCAACTTCTGAGAAATTGCAACAACCTTTGATCTTGTTGTAACTTTAGAAATTTCTTTGTGAGGTTGCAAAAACAACCATTACACTCACAAATTGGTAGTGGACTGAGATTATCAATCTCATCCCAAATAGCTTTTATCTTTGTAGAAAATTCAGCTATATTCTCAGAATCTTGCTGTAATTCATTTAAACTTTGTTCCAAAGCAAACAATTAAGCTGAGGAGATTTGGCCATACCTTTCATCTAAATCTGACCACATCTCATAGGCAGTGTTGAAGAACAATACACTCTTAGCTGTGATTGGACTTAAAGATGCCACAATCCATCCAATCACCATGTTATTGCATCTACTCCAGCATTTATAAGTTGTGTTTGTTGCTGCTGGTTCAGTTATAGTTCCATCCACAAAACTCATTTTGTTTTTAGCTGAGAGACCAATGATCATTGATCTCTTCCAATCTCCATAATTGTTGCCATCAAATAGTGTGTTAACTAGTCTCAAAGAAGTGTTATCAGAAGGATGAATATAGTAGATACTACTAGGATTTTGAGATGGAGGTAGAGTAGGTGTTTCAAGTGTTTCAGACATTGTTATGAAAGAAAGAAGAGAAGATGAAGAAGAATGTGATTTAATCTGATTAATATTGAATTATTTATGTATTATGATCCAATGAACATGTGATCAACCAAATTAAAGATCCAGAATCAACTGATGAAGTAAAAGATTAGCTCAAAGAAACTGATCAAGAATAATAAAACTAAGTATAATCAACTGATCTTAGTAAAAAATGATGAAATGAATTGTGTTTATGAGTGATTTGTGATGAAATGTCTGTATTAGTAAGAATATCAATCAAGTAGATATGTGAAAAGAAGATCTAACTTCTAAGTAATGAAATGAAGCAGAATTGAGTAAATGACAGTTTGAATTTGAATGATTGAATGATTAAAAATAAACCTTGAATTTTTGAGATTGAAACTGAATGTAATGAATCTTTGAATCTAGATTTTGATCAGGAAATGAATTCGTAGCTCTGATACCATGTAACAATTATGAAAGATTGATTAAAAGGAATAGAATCATATTTGATCATGGAGCAAAGAGAGAGTTAACTCTCAGAATTTTATTATTGTATGTAGTAAATGATTACAAAGTTAAGCTTGCTATTTATAGCTAATACAAGAGCTAATACAAGAGAGATGAAAACATAACAAACTAACTAAATCTGTTACAAGAGAATCTAGAATCTATTACAAGAGAAGTAATACAATAGGCTAAGGTACAACTTCTTATAGTAAGACCTCGGCTTGAGCTAGCTTCTTTATGTGCATAGATGTTGTTGTAGTTTGTTAATCTTGGAGGTTCTGTGTTGTTGTAAGCTTAACAGTAATCGAAAACTCAAAATCAAGGATGCAAACTTAAGGTACAACAAGGATATGCAATTGCAGGTCGCTAATTGTGATGGTGGTAATCGATACATATATATCCCTAATTCCGTATAAACTTCAATTCATTTAGTTCTCCTCAACAATCGCAATATAGATACGTCACAACACACAAAATGTGCTATGAATGTTAACGAACTAAATTCCCAAAAATAAAAAAATGAAATAAAAATCAAAATAATCACAGTTGTGACATGCATATCAAACAAGCTTACAATCAGAGAATAGATAACCAAAATTCACGTTAAAATCAAAGAAATGCGATGTAAAAGGAATTAAAAAGTCAAACTCGAAGTTTACTAGATTGGAAATTGTAAGGTATAAAGGAAATAATACTGCTCTTTTTCTCCATCTCCTTACTAAATGTGCCTGTTCCATCTGTCACTCTCTCGCCGACGAGAAGGTTCTCTCTCCATAGCCCACTAATTTTTCTTTATTTATTTTATGGCTATGAAAAGCGCAGCAAAGGCCATAATCGAGCCCTAACACTGTTCTAGTAGGCGTGATTGTGTGACAGATGGAGAGGGTGGAGCGGAAGAGTAGACTGGTAGAGTGTATAAATTAAAATAATTTTTCCTAAAATAAATGGTTTTTTATTTTTTTATTTTAAAAACAAAAAAGGGTATGTGGGGTCTATGAGGGGAAAAATAATTATAAAATTGATTAAGAGACCACCTTCTTTATAGGAAAGATTTCTTTCTTGCTACTATAAGAGACCTCTTTATTAACAATTGAGGGTTTCTTTGTTAAATGACCACCTATCTCAATATGTTGGTCTCTTTCCTCCTATCAAAAGAAACCTCCCTCTTGAAAATTAAGGTTTCTTTGACTAAAGAACCAACTATTTGAGTAAGGAGGTATCTTACTAGTGGTTCCTTAGCACATATCTGTATTAGTGAATGTACTCCCTCCGTAACGGGTTGATCGTAACAATTGGTTTTACACGCATTTTAATGAAGCGATTTAAGGGTGTAAATGAACAAATTAATAAAAATGGTTTTAACACAATCAAGAATGAGATTAGAGGTTACTAATCTTGAAAATAGTTTCGATTCATTTATTCATTTACATCATTAAATCTCTTCATTAAAATGCATGCAAAACTCATTGTTGCCATTAAACCGTTACGAAGGGATTACATTAGAAGCTTAGTGTACGCTTAACAACCAAATGAGCTACCATGTTTCATTTGTAAAGATAGTAAGCGAACTATTATACTACCTCCGTTTTCTTTTAATCGCAACACTTTTTCAAAATTCCGAAAACTAATGCAAAATTTTTAATAAGGTATTGGGTGAATGTAAGGCTATGTAATTAAGTGGAGTGGGGACCATTTCTATGTATTTAAGTATGGAGAACACCATCACCTACCACCTTCAGTGCCACCAGAAAACCACCCCACCATCACCCAAAAGCTTCACTTCCGCCACCAAACCGACCACCAGAAAACCACCCCACCATAATTCAACCACCAAAAAACCACCCCACACTAGTTTGACCACCAAAACACCACCGAAAACACCAAAACTTCCCGAAACCCACCACAGCACCACCCAAAACCCACCACAGCACCACCAAAAAACACCCCACGTTAGTTCGACTACCAAAGCACCACCGAAAACATCAAAACTTCTCGAAAACCACCACAACACCACCTGAAACCCAACATAGCACCTTCTCCTCCTCCTCCTGTAGTTGTTGTTGAAAATGATTTCAATTCAAACAACAACAACGAGCAACAACAACCACAGGAACAACACCAACTGAAAACATTTTATGGGTTTTTCAGTCTGATTTGCAACTAAAGTTAAACCTCCCTCCCATGGGTCTAGGGCGGCCGCCCACCGGCCCTGTCCCTAGGGATGGGCATGTGGAAAGGCAATCATAAACAATCCTTCTATGAGCTTGACATCATGTCGAAGCAAACTCTATCCACTCACTTAATACCATGTGTTTTAGAAGAGACCCACGACATGGGCTCTGATACCATATTAATGTTAAAATTAGTCAAAAACTAGACCCGGGTAACCCAACAAAGAAGAGGAGAGTTTGGTCCAATTACAAGCCCAAAAAGGTTCATCTCAAAACTATATAGTGATAGAATGAGTAACTCCTAGGCTAATAATTATTGTGGTTTTGTCTCTCCTCGTTATCCAATATGGGAAACTCACATGTGTTCAACAGTAGGGTTCATCAAGGGTTTAATTTGATTAGATTTTTCAATGGATATGCATATTCAAATCTTTGTGGGAGGATAGTAGAGGTATTACAAGAATTAGTTAAAGAATAAGGGTACTAAGAGTCTATGACTGAAGTTGAGAAAAACTAAAATCTATATGATAGATACATATACTAGTTAAGTGACCACTACATAGGCACATAATCAAATCATGTCGATTCTTAAGTAGATGTAAGTTGATGAGTTTGAGAGATTCTATATCAAACCGCACACAATCCCATAGCCAATTTTTCATTTGGGATTAAGGAATCAACAGTGTTGCCTTGGTCTCTCTCCCGAGCTAAACATCTTGTTTCACTCCCTTTTCTTTTGTGTCGCTGCTATCAAATCAGTTCCGAACATTTGAGGTTTTCCTTCCGACTTGGGATCTTAACCTCCAAAGAGTTTTTCGTACAAATAATCAAGGCCCGTATTCGAATTTTTATGAGGTCAAACTTTTTCGGCGTATAGAGCGCCCCATCCAATCATGTGATGACACTTTTTTTTATATAAATAAAATCTATAGTCAAATTCTATAAAGTTTAAGTTACATATTTAGAGTTTTTAGATATGAAAAACTTAAGAGTTTGATTTTGAATGAACAAACCAAACTTATTACTTTAAGTACGAATCTAGATAGAAATTTTACTGCATAACTCACAATTATATAATTTCATCAACTTTAAGGAGTGCTCAAAATAAAAATTCAATTAAGACATAATGATATAGCATATAAAATGCCTTTGTATTTGTTTTCTTCTTTCTACTTGATGTTTATAGTCAAATTTCAAATTTTTTGACCTCACATATAATTGAAAGTAAACTAATCTAAATTATAATATTATTATTGGCCAATTTAACTATAATGTTATTTTTATCATTATTTTTACCTATGCATTAAATCATAAAATGATAAAAAGTTTATAACAAACACGAATATAATACTATAGTCTATATATTTTTAAAAAAAATATAATCTCATTTATAAGTATGAGATTATATTAAGGTAAGAAAAACTAATAATCTTTTTGGCTACCCCCACAGGCCCATTACAAGGCATAAACCCCCAACCCCCTCCCCTCTAAATTTAATAATCTTTTTGCTTCCACCAAGACTTGAACATTGTTCTCCCATATGGGAGAAAAGAAGTCATACCGTTGGACCCAATGGTCTTTAATGATACTATAGTCTATATGCCAGGAGTATAGACCTGTCAAATAGGCCGTGTCGTGTCGACTTCGTGTTCGTGTTAAAAATAAACGTGTCGAGAACCCTTGACACTAACCCGACCTATTTAACTAATCGTGTCAAAGACCCTTGACACTAACCCGGCCTGTTTAATTAAACGGTTAGGCGTGTCAACCCATTTAACCTGTTTAAGCCATACAATTTAAAAAATTATGATGATAAATCAATTTTTTGCCTAATTTTGTGATGTCAAGTAAAAAAATTCTATTTGTTACCTTCATATCATACTATAATTTTATATATATCTATGTTTTTAAATTAAACGGATAAAATCGTGTCAGTTTCGTGTTGAAAATCTCAACACTAACCCGACCTGTTTATTAAACGGTTAAACTCGTGTTGACCCGTTTAAGTAAACGTGTCAAGAATGCTCAATACTAACCCACTTATTTCGTATCCGGTTCGTGTCGTGTTGTCGTGTCATGTAAAATTTTGACAGCTTTACAGGAGTATGATAATATAAGTATATAACGACATAGACAAGATTAGCTTAGGATACATGTTTCAAAAAAGGATACTATAAGTTTTTTCGTGTATTATTGTTGAGAGTAACCTATTTTTGACTTTAACGTAATATATGTTGAGTTGGTAAACTGGCAGCATATAAACACACAAATTCTATCGAATACGTCTAGCAGAAGCTACAAAATGGAAATATTGGACAGCTTTTCACTTTAATGAACTTGCAGTGAATGATTTTTGAGGCCACTTTAAATAAATTTACAGTATAAGGACATATATTGAACTACTATTATACGTCTATACTCCATAAAAAATGGATGTTGACTCTACCTTGTGAGGGTAAGTCAACGTTGGTATTCGAGAAAGTTACCTTGTTCTTTTTAGATGATTATACTACCAATTTGCGGCTTATATAGAGGGGAGTTAGCAAAGATTAAGGACTTAGTATTCAACACAACTTATTTATCTATTTATACTAATAATTAAAGCAAAATCAATGTGTACACATATAATTAGATCTATGAATACATGTCGGTTGGTTTAATGCACGTTGAACACGTGGCATGCTTACGATAAAAGTTAAGCCAACAAATCAATTACTATCAATCTATCTATCGATATTAACTACTAAGCAAAATCAATGTATACACATGTCGTTAAACTCATGAAAAGGAGGACATATATCGGTTGGTTAATGCACATTGGACACATGACATGCTTACAATCAAAGTCAAGTCAACAAATCAATTATTTAGGTGTTTAGCAATTGGCTGGTAGCTTTTTATTTTGCCTTGATTGACCGACTGTTATTATTGACTTGTTTGACGGGATGTGTAATTATTGGTTGTTTACAAAATTATTTGGCAAAAACGACTAAGAGTGTTGGTTGTTAATTACAAGATATAAGCAAAACCAAACGCCAAGAGAAAGCTGGTTCAAACAACTTTTAGCCACTCCAAAAACCAGTTACGAAACACTTTTTTTTGGCTATTTGACCAAATATAAAAGTCAAAAGCCAATCAATGTGTACACATGTCAGTTAAACCCACGAAATCAATGTGTACATCATGTCGGTTAAATCTAGGGATTGCAACGAGTGGGATTTGGGTAGGGTGAGCACACATCCATCACTGGTCAGACTAACTCTAATCCATCATTTGTCACCCAGTAAGATTATCACCCTTATTCCATCCTTCCACCACCCGTAGGTGAACCAGATGGACGGAGTGATAATCCATTTAAGATAATTAAACAAGAAAAAGATAAATCAAACTTGCAAAATGTCAATTTATACATTAACTTCATATCAAATTTAAGTTTATAGAAACATGTCGATAATAATCAAAAGAAAAAAAATTATACTAATGTAAATAATGATAGACATTTAAGAAAATGCAAGAAATGGGTGATAGAGCGGGTGATAAATTAGTGATGGGTCGGGTGATGGGTGGAACTTTTTCACCCTAATTTCATCCATCACCCGCCATCCATCCATCATCTATTTAACTCGATTTTTCACCCTTTTCTTTTTCGGGTGGAGCGGGTGATGGATCATCCATTGGATATTGTCATCTCTAGTAAAATCAATGTGTACAACTAAAGCAAAATCAATGTGTACACATGTCGTTAAACCCATGAATAATAGGGACACATGTCGGTTGGTTAATGCACATTGAAGACGTGGCATGCTTACAATAAAATATAAGCCAGCAAAATTAATTATTTATCTATCCATGTTAGCTGCAAAAGCAAAATTAATGTGTACACATGTCGTTAAACCGATGAATAAAGGGACGCATGTCGTTATATTGAACCGATAAATAAAGGGACACATGTCGCAAATGAAAAAGCAACCAAAAAGCCATTTATCAAACACTCCATTATGGAAAAAATAATTTACATGGTTCACGTGATTGATCATTTTCTCTTGACCCGTACAAATATTCATGACAAATATTTCCTAATTTTATTCTTATTACACTTAGGGCCTGTTTAGATTTATTGAAAACAACTGAACTGAACTAAACTGAACTGAACTAAACTGAACTGAAATGATTGGAGCTGAACTGAACTGAACTGAACTAATTGGAGCTGAACTAAACTGATTGGAGCTGAACTGAATTGAACTGAAAGCGTTTATTATGGAAAGTAGGAATTAGGATAATGACAATAATTTTTGCTATTTGGCTTTCATTAATAATTATAGTCACAAGCTTACACGATAAAATTGGACAAATAATTGAAAATTTATGATAATGTTATGTACGTTTGTATTATAATGTAATTAGATTACTGATTTCTAGTATGTAGTATAATGTTATGTAGTATAATTATAGTCACAAGGTTACTAAAATATAATTAGCTTCTTGTTTATTAGTATGTTGTTTAAATGTATAATGTTATGTTCGTAATGCTAATGGGTTGGCTAATATTTGTTTTTCATATTTTATTTTATTCCTGACTTACGGACTACATGAGTTATTAAGCCATTTTGCTTGAGTTATTAAACCCGACCCACATGACCCGACCTGTCGACCCGCATAATTTTAAAAGGGTATCTTTTTATTAAACTAGTACTTGTACATGTTTTGTAGTACTATTATTTTGCATTATAGTTGAACTATAAAAATGTGTATTAAAAAATATAACCATTTCAACAATGAATATTATTATTATTATTATGAATTTTATTATTATTATTATTATTATTATTATTGTTATTGTTATTGTTATTGTTGTTGTTATTGTTGTTGTTGTAATCTATTAAAAAATATGAATTTGGCTTAATTATCGCAATATCATTAAACATAAGGCATGGCTAAACTAAATTGTCATTATCAATATCATTAGCTAAATCACATAAACAAAAAAATTGAACTGGACTGATTGGAGATGAATTAAAGTGAACTGATTAGAGCTGAACTGAACTGAAATTAAGCTGAAATGAACAGGCCCTTATCTGTTTAACCCATCAATCAATCATGAATCATGATCCTATATTATGGCAAATATTTCACACGCTTCACATCATTAGTGACCCTAATTTTAGATAATGCTTTTCCTAATTTTTGGGTGTTTGGTTGATGGGCTTCACAATGGAAATATTTTTCCTAATTTCTTATCACGTTTCATACTTATTTGCTTAACCCATCAATCAAGCAGACAAACATTCAATCATGATCCTATATTATGGAAAATATTCTCCACGGTTCACACTATATTTAACTCGGTAAACCATTGCTAAATCATCAATATGCAAAGATTTTTACAATTCAAATAACATGGTTACAATAATTCACCCTCTTATATAAATAAAGTCCCATTGCTTAGTTTATTTTACTTAAACCTTAAAAGAATATTCTCCCATTATTACCCACATATTGGGGCTCTAATTTAAAATATCGAATAGTACACATTTTTAGTATGAGTATAGGAAAATAACTTATTTCAAATTTGGCTGGGTTTCAAAACTTTCAATATATAATGTTTTATATTTAAACTGTTTTGTAGTTACAAGCCTTGATTGTGGTAAAATATCCCTACCCATGGTGTAACTTTCGCTCCTATCCAATTTAGTTGGTCAAGCTTATCCCCCAATGCCATTTATTCATGTTTGATACACTAAAGATGAAAGAGGAGGACATGATAATAATTTTTTTCTTCCTACTTCGTAAAAAAGCCATCATTCGCGAGATTGATATATAATTTTCCAACAACAATTCATTCTTGTTGTAGGCCAGTTATTCTATTTGTTTATAAGTCATGTAGAAAACATACTAGGAGTCCAGTTCCCCTTTTGTGGCTGCGTTCTGGCTTATACAATGAATCTTATGCCCCGAAACCTTTATCACCTAGCTACTTTGGAACTCCTTACTTCACTCTTTCACTAGAGCTGAAGCAAGTATCTAAACCTAGAGGACTCTTGCGAAAGGGAATTATTAATTAGGCTATTGTAACAAGGATTAGAATCACCAGCTTTCCTAGCATGTATCAATTGATTGGTAAGCAGGTCTGCATATTGAAGGCTAGCCAACCTAAGTTGATCCCGAGGAGAGGGGCTATAGGATTGCCCACGACAAACTTCTATTGCCCCATTATGAGAATTGTTTTTTCGGTTCCTATTTAGTTTGATTCCCTGAGTTATCCATCATACACAGAAAATATCAACTTCCTTTCTCTCTTCTTTTCTTTCTTTTTTTATATAATACTACTAAGTCCGCACTCTCCAAATTTTGGTTTGTGAGTGATCACCTTCCAAAATTGTTTTATTAATATTGGGGAGCGTTTTTTTAATTATTATGATCATTGTCGAGTTGTAATTTCTTTCACATAAGTGATGAGTCTTGAAATTAGTTGTTGTAGTTAGTGTTCTATCCTCTTGTTCTAATAATTATCAACTCTTAGAGTCACCCAAATTTTTTCCCATTTCAAACACTAGAAAAATTTTCAACCTATAATAAAAGTATGGGATATTTTATATGGTACCATTTTACTTTTGACTTTTTTCTTTGAGACCCAAAATTATTCAAGAATTTTACATGGTACCACCGCCGTTTGGACGAATTGTCTGATAAGGTACCATTCCGTCAAATACACGTTAGCTGGGGGTTAATTATAGTTTAGGAGTTTGGTTTGTTCACCAAGAAAATTATCCGGTTAAAGTTTTGGGAGGCATTCTGATCCTAAAGGGTCAATTTTAAAGTCAAAATTACCAAACAAATTATCGAAAGCACCTCGCTTTACGTGCAAGGGAAGACTAGTTTTTTTTTATGGTGCGTAACTTAAGGCATTTTCGGTCTTTTTTTACCAATTCCGAACTCAAAATTGACCTCAAGGGTCAAAATGCTCCCTGAAACTTTAACCAAGCAATTTTCTTGTTGAGCAAACCAAACCATTAACCCTAATTAACCTCGCTCCAATTAGTGTTTTGTTTAAAGGAATGGTACCTTAGACATTCGTCTAAAGTACAGTGATTCCATGTAAAATCCTTAAATAATTTCGGGTACCAAATAAAAAAGAAAATAATATGGTGGTATCATATGAAAGATCTCTAAAAATACTACAAATATTATGATACTTATTTAAGGACAATTCTACAATGGCTACAATAAATATGTAGTCACTATAATTGCTTGAATCTCAACCTATAATTTTATTGAATTTAATCTTGTCCATTGATTTATTAGACTTTTAAAAAATAAAAAAAATTAACTTTAGAAAAGAAATTAAAAAAAAAACAGTTTTCTTCTCCTTCAACGCGAAGAAGTACTACTTCATCCTCATCCTTTTTGCATCAAATTTCACCTAGTAATTAGAATCCATTAATTCTAGTTCTCAATCAATTTGATTTGGGGTGAAATTCAATCTTTATGAATTGAGTGGCATTGGTAGCTTTTAGCAAATTTGTATAATATTACTTTTCTCATCCTCCATTTGCTTAAAAAAAATTCAAGCTTTGAGAATCAAGATGGAGGAAACTCAGAAGGAAAATGCAGAATTATGAGGGAAAAAGGATAAAATTTCAATCTTGAGTAACTAAATACCAAAATTCCTATCTTGATTTGGGGTGAATTACTTTTTATGTATGTAAATGGCAGATGACAACCAAATCCAATAATCCATACATGATAATTAATGCACTCAAGTATCGAATATAGATTAGTCGATTATCGGAAGATTTTCACTCCCCATGGTTGTGGCATACTTCCCATCTTCAACAGATGCATTAATCTAATATTTGTTGAAGTTTTGGGTTTTGACGGGAGGCAAATTGTTAGAGACTACTGTGTTGTTGCAATTTGTTAAATCATCAAAACGACAATGGATACTAAAAACTGTTTTTGAAAACTGTTTCTCGTTCTTGATAGAGTTTTTAAAATAAAATTATTGATTTTGATTTTTTATGATTAATTAAATCAATAGACAAGATTGTCCCCAATAATTGAAGGGCTTAGATTTCAAACAATTAAAATGGCTACAATTTTATTGTAGTAATTGAATAACCTATCCTTATTTAAATAGCCTAAAGGAAATGCCCAAAAATTATCTGACTAGCTTAAATAAAAATGCATCACTCCTGTAGTCCACAGTCCACACGAAATCAAGTAATAATTGTGATTAAGAGCACTTACAGCAGATCCTATAACTCATATCCTATATCATTTCATTATCAAACTTCAAATTCTGATGACGAAAAACTGTACTTAACTACTTTAAATGCGCGTTTAATAGTATAGAGTTGTCCTTATATTATGGAGAAGATATTAATTATACTAGAATGCATGTATATGGTGATCATGAGCTCAATATCAAAGTTTAACTTGAAAGACAACAAGAAAAAGTGGTGAACAAAGTGAAAGCAATATGACGGATAGGTTATGCTTATCCACGTAACATATAGTACTGATCAATCTGACATTATGGGTCAACTATTTTAATTTCTTAGCTTCACAGTATATGAAAACAGGGTTATAGAGTAGCACATTCTTTGGTTTATGTATTAACACAATTCATGAGGGAGTACATAAAACAGTGGAGGTCAGTATAGTTGTTTGTTTGACTTTGTTTGGATCTTTCGTGCCTACATAAAGTAATCTACATATATAGGTTATGGGTCGGAGCCCTTGGAGGAAGATTTGTTTGTGCATAGTGAGATAGTTGAATACAGCTTGAGTGTATAATAGTGTTCATATTGGGAAGTTGAAAGTCATCATAAATTTTACACCAGATCTTACCCTAATAGCAATAAGCCAGATCAAATCCGGGTATCCCGAACTCTTTACAAAATCCATAAAAAAAATAGATATCTAAGCGCATATGTGATATGTATAAGTATGGGTAAACTTATTTTGACATAAACAATAACTAGTTGTTGAGTTCGAGTGATATTCCACGTAATTAAAAAAGATCGAAAGGATGTATAATTTTGATTTGACATTTTTGTCACAAGTTTAAATTATATTTTAGTAATACATCATAATATTACAAAGGAGTCACATGTTCGAGCTCTAACATGTAAATTCATCGATCATTTTCTAAAAGAATGTCACATATGTTATTGTATGGATGACATTAAGGCTAAGCATGGGTTAGGTTGGTGCTGTTTGGGAAGTAACCCAAACCAACCCACACAAAAACGGTTTGAGGTTTTTCAGAACTAACCCAAACCGCGCCACATAAAACGGTTTGGTGCATTGCGGTATGCGGTTTTCCCCTATTTTTCTCTCAAAACATATTTTTCTCATTTAAAATTGTTGTTTTAGTTTATTGACTACAAACTCGCTATGAAAACATATAAATGAGCTAAAAAAACTAGATTGTACAAAAAAATCATGAAGTTGCAAAAAAATATTACACTATTAAAGTTAAGGTGCGAAATTGTTGTTACGTTGAGTAAATATACATGTCGTAACTAAATGAACTAATACATATTTGTGTATTTAGCGGTTTATACGGTGCGATTTGGGTTACAAAAATAGTAAACCAACCCCAAACTGCAAACCTCAGTTTAGCCAAAAGCACGATCAGAGCTGCCTGACCTCAACTTATTGCATCCTCCTCTTTGCCTTATAGTATGATTGTGAAGTATGTCCTCTCTTTCATTCTTCCAATAATGTACATGTTTATTGTATATTGTACTATGTTGTCTCTAAATGACTGTTGTTTCGGATGAGGTGATAAAAATTGACCAGGATAATCCAAACTATGCCCGTTCCGCCAAGAATAATCCCTACTAAGCTTTATTCCTATATAATTCCAACTATTGGGGAGGTCCGTGATGAGTGAGATTTATCGCACTCATAGGGTAGCTTTTTGGTCCATTTTATTGCTTTTTCTTGGTGCTTCCTTACTTCCTACATCTATTTTCATCATCTCCATCCTATTTGGAGCTTTTCACTATTTCCTTTGATTTTCTCTCATTTTCCATGGTTTTCCCTTCTTATTTTCTATTCCATATGCTTTGGATTGTATTTTTCTTGTATATGACTAACATATAGGAAAAAAAGATGAGTGCAAAGCAAGGAGGATTGGAAAGGAACACTAGTAAAAAAAGTTTTATTTGCTGCCCCCTAATTGCTGCTTTTTTAGGCGATGGCAGCAAACAAGTTTTCATTTGCTGCAATTTTAAAGAAGAATTGAAGCAATAAGAAGTATTTTTTCTATTTGCTACAATTGTAATCTAAGTTGTGCAGCCAATAGAATTTATAAAAAAATTTAAATAAAAATAATTTGTTTTAATTGCTTCAAGTTAAATGAATATAGTGCAACCAATAAAACAATTTAACTAATTTTAAAAATATACTAACTCTAAGTTACATATCATCTAAGTTAAAATAATCAAAAATAAAAAAGCGGCAATATCTTTAGCTTCGTTCTCCCTCCCCGTGGCTCCGATAGTTCAGCAACCACTACTCTCAGATCCTCCCACGAAAATCTCAGCAAACCCCCACGAAAAATTCTCACCAAGATTTATGGATATTTTTCTTCACTCTCTACCGTTATTCTCAGTGAAATTCGCTCATCAATTTTGGATAGCTATCTCCCTTCATGCTCTCACATTCAACGGTTATAATTGGGTATTCTCAGTTGGAATTCGCGCATCAATTTTGGAATTTGTTCAATCAAACAAAGAATTCGGTAATCTAAGGTATGTTCTTTCAAATTTAATCCTTTTGCTTGGGTTTTGGATTCGATAATTTAAGTTTTAATTTGTTTTACTGAATTTGATAATTATATTAAAGTGACGAAAAGCTGCTTGAAGCATTTGGTTTGGGGTTCATGAATGTTTAAAGCTTAGAAATCCATTGTTTATCATTTCTAAGCATTTTATTTGGGGTTCATGAATGTTTGCCGGCTGCTTTAGTAATTTTCGGGGTTGTGGTGGAAAGTTTATAGCTTTAAAATTGATTGATTTGATGAAGTCTGATTTTTCAAGCCTGGATTCAGAGATTGGTTCCTTAACAAAATCTGACTTGGCCTTAAAGTAGTTCCTAAACAAAGGCTTCCCTTGTAGTAAAACATCAGTGCTAGTTCCTGTAGGGTACCCTCCAATATAGACAACTGACTCAATCCAACTCATCTCGTTGCAATCTTTATCAGTTAGAGCCAATTCAGGGAAGGTTCGAGCCATGGTTCGAAGAAGCTGATTCGTGTTGCCTAAATACAGCGCGTTAAACAAAGCCTGTATTGTCTTCTCTGTTGTGTTTAGGATTGTTCCTGGCATGATTTCCACCCTGATGAAAATATTTTCATCAAGTTTATCAGCAACTTGCTGCCATCTATATAACAGCTTGGTCAACCCTTGCTGTAATGTTCTTACAACTGTAAAAGTTGTTACAGTTTCAGGTAGTACAGGTACAAGTTTAACCTTCCATGCAAGAATTACCCCAAAACTACCACCACCACCACCTCTGACAGCCCAAAACATGTCCTCCCCCATCGCTTCTCGATCCATAATCTTTCCCGAGGGATCCACTAACCGGACATCAATCACATTATCGACTCCTAGACCATATTTTCTCATCATAGAATCGTAAGCACCGCCTGTAATATGTCCTCCAATACCCAAGCCGGTGCACAGTCCTGCAGGAAAACCGTGCACCTTACTCTGCTCTGATATCCCGTAATAAAGTTCCCCTGTAACATAATCATCTTAGGTGGTGAGTTGAAAGAATATTGAACTTTGACAGAAGGAAACAACCATAAATTTTGGATATGTTGTTGCTCCTCACTGCCGCTTACCTGATGTAATCTCTGTCTCCCTCCCTTTAACTAATTCAAGTGTTTACCTATATGTTTGAAGGAGGACATTAATTGCCTCTTGGCCTGAAAACATTGAATTTCCGTTTTACATTGCACAATGAACTGTATTGCCAATGGTAGAACTTTTATAAGGCAAGTTGTCCATGTATGTGTTACAGTGTGATCCATGCTTGATTGATGCTTTACTTATTTCATTTATGTTGTGTGACTTATGTTCATCTGCTGCCAAATGTTGCTATACAGAAATAAATGAAAGAGTTAATGAATTAATCCCTTATTTTACTCTGTGAAAAGTTCATATTGCTATACAATATGAGTTGGTGCAGAATGTTTTTGCATTTTATTTTAGATGTTGCCTTAGTTATTGCTATACAATATGAGAGGTATGCTTTTGTTTGTAAGGAGATAGAATTTCTATTATTGTGAAGATGGAAAAAGATATTGTATATTCAAGGAAATACTTTGTGTTCTCTTTGCTCTTTTGCTATCCTAGCTTCTTGCTTTTTGTTGGAATTTGCATATTTACCATACTAAAACTAGAAATGATGAAACTGATACATCAAGTGACCTCAGGAAAAAAAATAATGAAATTACCTAATAACAGAAAATAGTAATGAGA
The DNA here is from genome assembly GCA_947645195.1 of Patellifolia procumbens. Taxonomy (NCBI): domain Eukaryota; kingdom Viridiplantae; phylum Streptophyta; class Magnoliopsida; order Caryophyllales; family Amaranthaceae; genus Patellifolia; species Patellifolia procumbens. The sequence continues at coordinate 102,336 of CANSGD010000260.1, read as the reverse complement.
TTTCTGGAATTCCTAATTTGAACCAATTTTGAAAAGAGAAGAATTGTAAAGTAATTTTAAAATGAGAATTATGTTGTCGGAGTGATAAGGACCATTGCTTACTTATGTATATTCTACATCCATGATTGTTTGTTAATTTGATTGGCTTTATTTTATTTGTTGGAGATTATCTCTATTAAATTTTTTTTTGGTTGCATATAGCTAATCGATTATGGATAGAAGTTGGATGTATGGTAGGCGTGATAGTGTTGAGTTCTTAGAAGGGGTATAAGAGTTTTGTACGCGTGCTTTAGAACATCAAGAGGACATTGGGGGTGGTGAGATTTACTGCCCATGTTTTGATTGTGAGAATGTGGAAAAATTCAGTTCTGTCAAGGTTATACGGGATCATATCATTCGTCGTGGGTTTAGGCAACAATACGATGTGTGGCTTTGGCACGGTGAGTCAGTAAAGGTCATGAAAAGTGGTTGTTGCAATGTGGGCAAGGAACAATGTGAAGTGTTCGAAAATGACTCCCCGGTAAGTGAGGGTGATTATAGCGATGATGACTTGAGCCATGTATATGATGTCGAAGATGAGATTCTTAATGATGACGGTTATGCCACCGAACACAATGGTGCAGGGGTTGAGGATAACGAAGAAGATCGTTTCGATGAGATGCTCGTAGGGGTCGAAGATGAGCTACGTGGACGCCCACGTATTTTTGAGACTTTAAGTGAGGCGTCTAGGAAGCCTTTGTATCCTGGTTGTACTACATTCACAATATTGTCAGCTGTGGCAACACTTTTCAATGTGAAAATGAGGGGCGGTTGGAGTGACGCTAGCTTTACTTGGTTATTGGAAGCTTTGCAGGAGATGTTGCTTGAGGGTCATGAGTTGCCAAAGTCCACGTATTACGCCAAGAAGTTGATGTGTCCCTTGGGTTTGGATTATGAGAAGATAGATGCATGCCCAAACGATTGTGTGCTTTACAGAAATGAGAATGCGGATCTAGTTCAATGTCCTCGGTGTGGGAAGTCGCGGTTCAAGCTCCCACCAGAAGGGATAGAGCGTGTGGAGGGTACCAAAGCTCCATCGGCTAAGGTTTTATGGTATTTTCCAATTATTCCTAGGTTTAGGAGACTTTTCTCCATAAAAAGTGATGCGAAGAATTTGAGGTGGCATGTAGATCGCCGCAAGGGAAAAGTGGATGATGGCATGCTTAGACATCCTTCAGACTCACCACAATGGAAAACTATTAACTCGCGTTACCCACAATTTGGTAAGGAAGACCGAAATCTGAGATTGGGACTTTGTACGGATAGAATGAATCCGTTCGGTACCCTTAGTACTCAACACAGCACATGGCCTGTTTTGTTGGTGATCTATAATCTTCCTCCTTGGTTGTGCATGAAGCGTAAGTACATCATGTTATCGTTGCTGATCTCAGGGCCAAAACAGCCCGGAAATGACATTGATGTGTACCTAGCACCATTGATTGATGATTTGAAGAGGCTTTGGGATGAAGGGGTTATGGTTTTCGACGCTCACGCAAATGAGTCGTTCACTATGCGTGCTATGCTCTTTTGCACTATCAACGACTTCCCCGCGTATGGAAACTTGTCTGGGTACAAAGTCAAGGGTAAAAAGGCATGTCCGATATGTGAGGATGGTATGGATTCCCTTCGATTGAAACATTCGCGAAAAAATGTGTATATGAACGGTAGGAAATCAATGACGTACGAGAGAAATGGGCCAAGTTCTTAATCGAATATTGTATGTGATTATTGAATGGTAAGTACCTCGTCAAATGCTTATAGTACGTAATTACCTCTTTCATGTTCTTTCGGTTTTCCGGTTTTCTCTTTGAACTTCTCTTTGCTTTGTGTGTTCAATTGAACTTATCAGATTATCTGCCTTTATACGCACATGTGTGTAAGTGCACAAATACCTACGAGGGAGAGATTAAGGAACTTCTAAACAATTAATTAAGTTGGACCCACCACTAATCATGTTGTTTTTCTTATATTTTTAGAAGAATATAATCTAAATGGAAAAGAGAAGATCAGATTACAATCTGGTTGGTACATCTCGGTATTAAGAGGCATTAGGATATGGGGGGATGAACAAAGACTTTTGTTGAATTATAAGGATCAAGAGGAGATCTTTAAAAGCCAACCCACTGTTTTGGAATCTCCCTTATTCAACATAACTTCATTTGTTGGACTACTACTACTATATTGTTTATAAAGTGTTAATCATTGCGTTTATGAAGTAATTAGTACTAAACTTTTTGATCTAAAAAAGAGGATTTTGTATAAATCATTATATATTTATGTATAATGTAAAACTTTTTAATACTTGTAATGTATGTGCCATGATGCTGTTTAGTTGCTATTGCTGCCGACTTGCGGTTGGTGTCGTGTTGCTGCCGCTGCCCTGATGCTGTTTAGTTGCTGTTGCTGCCCTGCTGCTGCGCGTTGCTACTGCTGCCTGCTGCTGCGCGTTGTTGCTGCTGCTCGTTGCTGCCTCCTGCTGCTGCCAATTGCTGCCTCCTGCTGCTGCCCCTTCCTGCTGTTGTGCATTGCTGCTGGTACGGTGGTGCGTTGCTGCTGGTGTGAAGCTGCTGGTAGTGTACTAGTGTATATAGGTTAGATTTAAATTACTTGATGTTCTATATTTTGTTCGGATGCACGAATCATTTTGACCGAACCGATCCGACCAACTATTGGTTTTGTTTTGGCTGTATGGTTACGGATAATATGATTACAGGTTTTGATAAATTTAAGGGTACCTTTATTTTTAGAGGAAGTTCTGCCAAAATTTTTACTGCATCTTGTGGCTAATTATAGTTATTGTGTTGTTTTTGTTAATGCTATTATTGTTATAATAAAAATAATTGTAATAAAAAAAATCGATTGTGTTTTATTAAAAAAAAAGGTGTCTCTAATTGCTGCTTTTCTTGAAAAATATAGCAGCAAATAGAAGAGATTTTTATGGATGTGACATATTCTTATTGCTGCTATTGAAATAGCAGCAAAAAGGTTCCTTTTGGCTGCTATTCTTTACTGAGCAGCAAATAGAAATGTTCTATTTGCTACACCTCTAATTGCTGCATAATAGAAATGAGCAGCAAATGACATAAAATATGAAGCAGCAAATAAAGGTTTTTTTACTAGTGGAAGGAGTTGGAGTCCGACCCAAATGAAGAAGGAAAGATAGAAAAGAGAAAGGAGAGCCCAAGTCCAAGTACAAGGAAGTGGAGTGGAAGAAAAGAAAGAGAAAGAATAAAAATGAAAAGGAAGCCCAAGCCCAAAAAGAAAGGATCGGAAAAGAGAAGAAGAGAAGCAAGCCTAGCCGGATCCATTAGCAGATCGCCCGATCCACCCAGTGATCGCCCGATGCCTCGCCCGATCACAGCTGTGTTTCTTCCCAAAGTTCCTGCCTCATGGTAATCGGGCGATCACCACTATGGATCGCCCAATCACTGCGAGTTTGCGGAAAGCGTCTATTTTATTTTCTTTTTTCCTTTTTGCCCTTAGTTGGGGGTTGTATAAATGCCTTTTTGAGCTAAAATTAAAATATTCTGATTTTCTTTTTTGAACTCTAGAGAGATATTGAGAGGTTAGACTTTTGAGTGAGCTTTGGGTGTTTTTCAAGGTCTTTAATGGTGATTTGAAGAAGAATTTCAGATTTTTGAGGAGCATTAGTGAAGTTTTAGTAAATTTTATTCTCTTTGCTCTCATTTATTGCTTTGCTTTATCATTTTTTCTTGTTTTTACCTTGTTAATAGCTTCAATATCACTCATCTCATTGAAGTCCTAGTTTTGGTTGCTCTTTTTCACTTGCCTATGTTCTTCTCTATTGCAAACTCCAAGTATGAATGAAAAAGGTTTGGTTTTTGGTTTACTAATCCCCTATTCGCATTGTAGAATTATTTTAGTTAATATGAGGACCAACTTTGAGTAGTCTTTTAGTTAGGGGGTTGGGTGAAGGTGCAATGGACATTGTTTCATGATATGAGGCCCTAAATTAGCATGTTTAGTGGGTTGGATTAGCAAATCCATTGATTGATTGACTAAGGTAAAGTTGAAAGGCCTAACTTTAACTCAATGAACCAATGGATTGCCCTTTAAGTGTAGATTGTTGAGATGTACAATGAAGTTGGAATCGCTATCTCTAAATAAGGTTGAGTGAGAAATCCCACCTTTCTTAGAGTCTTAACCCATTCAACATCCTAAAGGCGAGATTGGGTTGAACTTAGCTAATTTCGATCTCATGTTCCATCATTGAGTTTTTAACCCCTAATTGAGAGTGTTGTATCACCTTGAGCATCCTTGAAAGAGGAGTTCATGGTTGCAACGTCTTAATGCAATCCCCTATCACATACTCCTTTAATCTCATTCTGTAAATCAATCTCATTGCATTGGATCCCTATCACCCCCTAACGCCTTTTTTCCATGGATTTACAACCCTTTTTATTTGACTTATTAGTGATAATAGAGTTCGAAACCAATCAACTTCTTCTCTTCGGTTTAGCTTACATGTTCACTTACGTGCTTAGTGTCTAGTCTAGTCTCTGAGGATCTTGACCCTTACTTGCCATGTACTCATATTTGGTTAGTGAGGCTTGATTTGGAGTTTTTGTTTAGCGACGCAAAAATTCTCTATCAGTCCGCCACAAACACCCCGTGACCTGAAGGGAACCTGTTTAACAGGTAAACTTGCCACGTGTTATGTTTCAATTGGTTGTTTACTAACAATTTTATTTTATTTTTAAAATTCCCACCCCCTTCCTTCCCATCTGACTTCATCACAGCCACCTCCCTTCCTCTCACCATAGCCACCACCCCACCCTCCCCTCACCACCACTCCCTCAGCACCTCCCCTCCTCTCCCCTCCCCTACAACCCACCCAACAACCAAAACTCCCATCCTCAACCGACAGCCAAAAAACCCAGCCACCACTGTCGTTCTCCCTCTCTCTGTCTCCATCCACCATTGCAACCCCACGCGTCAAACACCACCGCGGCACCACTCTCTTTCTTTTTCATGGCCGTCTTCTCTTTCTCTCTCGTTCTCCCTCTCGTCTTCCCTTTTCTCTTCCATCCATCTCAACCGTCACTCCTCCCTTCCCTCCCTTTGACTCGTGCCGCCATCTACTAGTTGTTGGTGTGATTTAGGGTGTCGGGGTGGGCTAGTTTCAGGTGTAGGTAGGATTTCTGTTAAGATGGGGGTGGTTTAGGGTGTCGGGGAGATTTCTAGAGGGGTGGGTGCGGTGGTTTCACTTGTGATAGGTTTTTCCGGCGGCGGGGTTTATCTTTCGGAGAGTTTTCAGTAGTGGTGGTTTTCAGTGGGTGGGAGACTAGTGTTTATGGAGTTTCTAGGGAGGAGTTTGTTACAGGGGGGAAGAGGAAAGGGAGAGGGTGGTTGAAGTGGTGGTGGGAGTAGAAACCAAAAGAAATAAAAAGAGAAATAAAAAAAATTAAAAATTTGGGAATGGGTGAGGAAGAGGAGGGGAGGGGGTGGCTGATGTGGTGGTGGGAGTAGAAAAAAAAAAGAAATAAATTTTTTTTACCTGGTTAACAGGTTTCAAGTCACCTGGGGGTGTTTGTGGCGGACCTCCCCATTAGTTGGGATTATACAAGAATAAAGCTTAGTAGGGATTATTCTTGGCGGAACGGATATGGTTTCGATTATCCTGGTCAATTTTTCCTAAAGAGTACTAATAGTACGTGAAAGCAATAAATACCATAAACAGATTTAACGTGGTTCACTAGAAAGGTCATACCTACGTCCACTAGACCACAGGGAGAGTAGCTCTATTTAGGAGAGAACCAAAATACAGATGAGGTAGGCAACTCTAAGTCAATGAATACTTCTGAATGAGTGATACAGCTAAAGGTTTAACCTAAGGGTTTATATAAGCACCCTTAGAGTTAACCTAAATAGAATGGGCCTAAAACCCAAAACAGAATACAATATAAGGTTTAACTGAACCTTATATAACTCGAAGTCCATGTGCTTAGTGATTTGAACCAACAGATAATTCAAAGCATATCTAACAATGACCAATCCATTTATATAGTTAATGCTATGTTATAAACCCAATAATCAAATTAATCGGCATACCTTTTCATTTGTTTCCTTTTTTTCTTTTAGATATCACAGAATTATCAATTAATGAATTTAAGAGGTTGTTTAAATGGAATTCCTTGATAAAAGATAGATAAATCAAGTAAAGATATGTCATTAGATTTACCTATCCCTCCTTAACTTAATCCGATCTGTTCCACTCCCTCTATGTTCCTCCGTAGATTCCAGCCACTCGGTCCTTTGCTAAACTGAAACTGACTTGACACTCTTTTTTAGACAAGGGATCATTAACCCCTTCTAAAAACCAAAAACATGTGCATGTTTGTCATCACTTTTTTATTAAGTCAAGAAGAGTATGTCTAGATTCGTACATTTGGTGGTTCAATTAGTGGTAATAAGTTCCTAAAATTACAACAACCAAAGCTAACCACCATCAATCAGATTTTGTCCCCATTAATTAATATGGTGTTCAATGAGTTTCTCTTTCTATCTTTTGTTTATTAAGGTGTGATTAGCTTGTCGCTGTGTTGTGTTTGGAGTTCTTAAAAGTAATTGGTTTGACAGTACTCGGAAATGAGCTGAGGGTTGCCATGGTGATTAGTCCTGATGACTAGCGAGGTGTTGATAAACAATGTTAGATTGATCGGCAATGATTGAGTGATAGTGAGTGATGGTGTGGGTGACTCTAAGAGCATCACCACTCATGAATAAAAAAAACACATCATCCCTCTCTCTCTACCACTTTCTCACTCATCCCAAAATTTTTATCATGTTTTATGATCAATTTGATCAAAGCCACCCTACTCATGATCAATCAATCAATTATGTATTTAGAAATTGAAAAAATTCAAAAGTATATAAAAATATAGCAAAGTTGGTGTCTATTTATAGATCTCAAGAAAATATAACCATTAGTATTTTTTATAAATTTTTTTACTTTGTAGATTGTCAGATATTTCATTTTGAAGTTTTAAACAAAAAATTGTTGCCACATGTCACTATATGATTGGACCAGTTTTTGCTTTTCTCATGAACTAGTTGATCACAATGTGATCTATTTCATGATTGATCACCATGTGATCTACTTTCACTCATGAGTGTAAGCCACTTTTTTTTTGTTCATGCCTTGTGATCTATTCTTATGATCAAAATGATCATGAGTGTAGTTGCTCTAACATTTGGTGACTATTTACCAAAGAAAGTAGAGTTTACCAGGGGCATTTGTTATGAATTTCGTTATGGAATGAAATTGATTTATGTGAAAAAGGGAATAGGTAATGATAAACGTAAATTTTATTATGTGTCTCGTGTCTACAATAGAATAAAAACAATTGAGAACATTGAAAAGCATAACAAATGAGGGGATTTTGTTATCCTCGAAAATGGTTTTTGTTACTTATAATTCATACTACTAAACAACTAAAGATAGACACGCTTATTTACATATGTTTCATACATCAAAAAGTAAATTTCGAGATGCTCCTACGAGCTAGTTGATAATCACGGCCTTAAAGATTGAACGTAGCCAATTCAACTAAATCAAATAAAGAAAATTATTGTTGCCCTTCGATCACTTCTCTTCAAAAGCGGAATTCGAAAAGGGCGAATTACAAATCAGCCAATTGATAAAAGGACAAGCAGAAGTGAGTTCTTTGTTTTCGGAGCCTCTTGGAAAAGGTCAAATCGTTAATGATTCCGAGAGGGGCAGAATTTCGTAGCCAAGTTAAAGACGTGCCGAGTGTTGCATTCCTTAGCTTGGTGCAAAAGGCTTCCCGTGGTCCATTTGGGACATTTAGACAAGAAAAGAAGAATAGAAACTTTCACCCCAAATGAAAATAAAATTAAAAACCCTTAATTTACCAAGTAATTGTTTTATTGACTGAATATATTTTTCTTACATGGTTTCTTTGTTTTTAATAACTTCCTGAAATAGTAATGTTATTATACTTGATACATTTCCTAAACTAAGGGAAATCTACTCTTAGTTTCCTTTTTTCTCTCTTACGTTCTTTTAGACGTCAAGTTTTATCTTTCTTAAGGGAAGGGGGTTTACTTACTCAAAATGAATTTTAGAGATATGATATTAATTAAATGATTACTACTTGTTTAAGGTAATTTGTATAATATAATGCTCCAGATATATAATTTGAGGTAAACAACATGTTAATACAATTACAAAAAGCTAAATCTTGAACACACACATTTGTCCCATGCTTAAAGTTATAGATTATTTTTAAAGGGCAGTTCATCACTTCATCATGATATTGTAATCAATAATATGCTTGAAGGATTTCGGGTTACAATCCTACAAACATGGAAAACCACCTATACTAACCCACCCTCTTTCGAACCCATAAACCCTACATAAACCAACAACTCAGCCCCACCTAAACCCTTACCTTTCCCCTTTGCCTCAGCGCCACCAGCCGAAGCCGACCTAGAAACAGACTCTTTCATAGCTTTGGATGAGCCCCTATGCAAAGCCATTTATGCCAAATGGGAGTTTGCTCTTATAGGGAAAGTCATAGGAAAGAGTTTCTCGACACCATTCTTGAAGGAGAAGTTATTACATACTTTTGGGAATCTGGGGAAATGGGAATTTCATTTTTTAGGTAAAAGCTTCTTCATCCTAAACTTTGAAAACGAGGTTGAGAGATCGAAAATATTTACGAGTGGACCGTGGTTTGTGGTTGGTTTCCCATTATTTCTTAAGCTATGGGAACCGGGGTTTAAACCGTCACGTGCCACCATAGATACGGCGGTTGTGTGGGTAGCTCTGCCTGAGTTACCTATTGAACTTCATGAAGAAAACGTCCTTTGTCGCATTGGAGGTGTGTTGGGCAGAGTAATCAAAGTTGAGATGAAAGATTCCCAAGGCGAAAGAGCTAAAGATGCAAGAATATGCATTCAGATTAACACCCATAAGAAAATCCCTAATTTCATCTGGATTGGAAGCATCAAACAGGAGATTGTGGTGCCAAACATCTCGAGTTTTTGTAAATGGTGTAAGAGGTATGGACATGTGCTAAAGGATTGCAAACATGCTCCCCTACCGCAGAGTAAACAGAAAGAAGTTGTAAAGGAAAAAAGTGATGAAGGAGAGTGGATTCCGGTGAACCACCACAGAAAATGAGAGGATAGGCTCCTATTGCAAAACAGAGCAGTGGCTGGAGCCTCAGAGAGAGTTGGTACTATTCAAACGGAACAAAAACAAAAGCACATTTTGGAATGTAGTGAAAATAGAGAGGTTTATAATTCAAAGGCCACGATTAAAACACGTGGCGAGCATCTACCGGTTGTCCCCCCTTTGCATTCACCTGATGTGCCTAACCCTAACCCTTACACTCAGTCAAACACGACCCTAAGCCCAAATCCATTTCAGATTCTTGCTCTTGAGAATGACGACTTCATCGCCGGACCTTTCGGCGAGAAGGGAGTGGTGCTAACGCCGTCGCCGGAGTATCACCCACCGTCACCCACTACTAAAAAAATGGTCTTTGGTATCGAAAATTTTCCGATACTAAAGGCCTTTTTTCCGATACTAAAGGTCTTTAGTATCGGAAATAATTTCCGATACTCAACTGATACTAGTACTCCTGTGGCTAAAGGGTCGGTATCGGTTATTTTTTCCGATACTAAAGGGGGGTGGCTTTAGTATCGGAAAAGTCATTAGTATCGGAAAATTGTATCGGAAGATGTGATACAAATAATAAATTTATTAGCATCGAAATTAACTTCTGATACTAAAGATATTTATAGTATCAGAAAGTTTCGGATACTAAAGATGACATTAATATCGGATGTAAATTCCGATACTGAAGGTCGCATTAGTATCGGAATTTTCTGATACTAAAGTGTTGAGAAAAAATAAAAATAATAATAACAATAATAATAATAATAATAATATTGTTATTATTTATTATTGTTATTATTTATTATTGTTATTATTATTTTTTGTTATTATTATTATTATTATTATTATTATTATTATTATTATTATTATTGTCATTGGCATCATCATCATCATTGTCATCATCATCATCATCATCACCACCATCACCACTACCACCATCATCACCACCACCACACCCACCACCATCAGTACCATCCACCCACCACGACCAGTACTATCCACCTACCACGACCACCACCCAATGCACACCACGACTGCGGCCACAGCTGCCCAGACCAACCACCAGACCCACCCCACCACGACCCTACCCAACCCAACCCAATCCACCGGAAACATACATCTACAAACACCAAAAACAACCAAAATTAATATCAAAATTCCAGAAAAAAACAGGAAAATGAAAAAAAAATCAGGAAAATATGAACGAAAATGAACACATATAAATCACCTGAAATCTACACTTGTAAACACTAAAAATAAAACCAAAATTAGAATAATAAATTCCAGAAAAATGTCACCCAAAAATAGAACAAATTCAACCAAAAAAACACAGAAATTTTACCAAGAATTAGAACAAGTTATTTTACCCAGAAATTAGAACCAATCAAACCTAGAAATTCAATCCAAAAAAACGAAATTCAAACCTCCCCATCTCAAACCTCCCCTTCAAACCACCCTACAAACCACCCATCAAACCAAAAAACGCAAAATTGAACCAAAAAGCGAACCTAATTTCGAACCCTAGCCGAATTTCAACCCAAAAACCAAGACATTTTCTGGAAAATTCGAACCAAAACCCCAAATTTAACCCCCAAAAAACCTGTTTTTCTACCCAAAAAAACCCTAAGTAACCCGAAATAACCCATTTTGACCAGAAAAAACGAATCAAATCACAAATTTCAACCAAAAAAAATCCCAAAACAAACCAAAGAAAATCGAATTTCCCTTCTCGAAAACCCCAAATTTTCGTATAAAAATACCCCAATGTGAACCCCAAAACCCCATATCTAAACCCTAAAATTCGAGACAACAAACACCAGATCTAAAAGAAAAAGATCGAGAAAATGAACACCAAAAACCAAAACAAAAGAAATTAAACCCAATATCCATACCCTAAAATCGAACAGAAGGTCGCTTGGACGGCAAGATGGGGTTTTGGTAGTGGCAGGGTTATCTTCGTGGTTGGGTTGGGGATCTGATTGAGTGGTGATGATAATAAGGAAGTGAGAGGAGATAGAGAAGAGGAGAAGAGAGGAGAGAATCTGAGTGCCATCTAATTTCTAAGAGGAGAGAGTTAGGAATGAGGGGGCGGTAAATGAAATTTTGGAAGTGAAAATAAAGCGCTAGCGCGGGATCATTTCAAAATTTTCGTAATTGCTTTTAGTATCGGAAAAAATTTATCCGATACTAAAGAGGGTCTTTAGTATCGGAAATATTTCCGATACTAAAAAGGGTGAGTATCACTTATTAAGATTTATTAATTATTAAATATTAGATATTAATTATTAATCATTAATTATTCAGTTCAATTAAAATAAATTGTTAATAATTAATAATTTATAATTTATAATAGTTAATTATTAAACATTAACAACTAATAGTAGTTAAATATTAATTATTGCTTTTAGTATCGGAAAGTTCCGAGACTAATGAAATATTTTAGAATCCGAAATATATTTCTGATACTAAAAAGGCGAGTATTTGTATCGGAAAATAAACAATGATACTATTATTAGGTAAGAAATAGTGTCTGAAATATTTATCTGATACTAATGAAACACTATAGTATCGGAAAATAATTTCTAATACTATAATACTATTTGGTATCGGATAACATCCGATACCATTATATCATTAGTATCGGATCGAAAATTTTCCGATACTAAAATGATGTCATATGATGATTTATAATACATAGTAAATAGAATTGTGTCGGAAATTAATATCTGATACTAAAGTGTGCCTTTAGTATCGGTTATGTTTTCCGATACTAGATTTTCTGATACTAAAAACCCTTTTTTTAGTAGTGACCCTTAACACCCTAATCGCCAGTACAATCCCCACAAACACCAATGACCCCAAAATCACCACCAACAATCTCCTTCTCCAAGAAAATATCACTCCGCCTCTCAGATCACCCGAAACCACTCATAAGCGAGATGAACTTCAACATCGTCGATTATCTCAAGAGATTCGAAAACTGGGAGGAGATTTCGACAACACCTGCAGCGATTTTTAGAGGAATGATTCTCCACCCATCTGTGATCCCCCCCTTTTGGTTCGACCTGAAAATGTTAACCAGAGCGGGGGAATTAGTGCCAGCCCACCTCCCACAACTGGGCGATCTTCCGTTCCTTCCTCAGGTGGCACGTCAGTTTCTATTTTGGGAAATGGACAAGTTGAATCGAATGAATGCAACGGAGAAAGTCCCAGAGTCACTAGGGAAAATAATCGACCCCTAACCGATTCTCCCACCAAACAGAGAAATTATCATTCTGGGAGTAGTCGGACTGAAAGTGGACGTGAAAAGCTGGACAGATGCACTAGTTCTGACCCTGACGTTTCGGTGGGAAGAACAGATTTCCCTCAATGTTTAGTGGAACAAAGAAAAGGAACCAGGGAGAGGAAACTCAAATTATCTCTCCTTGGTCCCGATTTCGTGATTGTACCTAGCCAGAAAGGGAAAGGCATAGATATTAGACGAGGTGATGCCCGGGTTGGAAAACCCACCTCCCCCCGTGAAGCCTAATTCCATGATTCTGTACTGGAATTGCAGAGGGATTGCGCGCCCCTCCTTCATCAAACATATGTGCCTTATGATTTAGCATCACCAACCCCAAATGGTCATCTTATCTTAAACCCGAGTCAGTAAAAAAAACACAGGAGAGATTGTTAAGCAACTACCTTTCAATGAGTGGATTATGGTCGAGGCTGAGGGTTTCTCAGCAGGAATTATAGTGCTTTGGAACTCTTCGTTGCTGAGTTTCGAACCTGTAAAACTGAACAAACAGGGGATCCATGGCTTAGTGCAGGTATTATCTTCACAACATTTATTTTTCCTGTCTAGTATTTACACTAGCACTAAATATCGTTTGAGAAAACTGCTTTGGTTGGATTTTGAGTTCCTGAATTCCCATATGAATATCCCTTGGCTTGCTCTAGGAGATTTAGATGAAATTTCTCATGAGAATGAGAAATTTGGTGGTAAACCGACCAAACCGTGGAGACTTAAGTGTTTCAATGACTGTATGAATAGTTCGGGTCTCATTGACTTAGGTTTTGTTGGCCAACATTACACTTGGACTAACAAAAGGGCTTCTAACCCCATTATGGAAAGATTGGATAGAGCATTTGGCTCGGACTCTTGGCTAGACTTGTTTCCTTCCTCAACCATTACTCATATCCCGAGACTCTCCTCTGACCATTGTCCCATTCTCCTTACTCTCTCTTCCCGTAGAAATCCTAAAAAGCCCACTCCCTTCTGCTTTGAACCTATGTGGTGCCTTGATCATGACTTTGCTTCGATGGTTGATAACTTTTGGTTTTCTAATGCTGAACGCTTTGATAAAAAATTGAATAACATGATTTCTGTTTGTAAGTCTTGGAACTTGAATTACTTTGGCAATGTGTTTAAGAAAAAGGCCAGATTCCTAGCAAGAATTGAGGGAGTTCAACGTGCAATGTGTAACATCCCGTCTTTTACCAACTAAGATTTAACTTAAATAAATATAACAACGATTAAATCAGTGGTAGCGGAAATACCACCGAGACGAGAATGTCACTCTATGGGGTAAAATTAAAACTAAAATAAACAAAGAGTCCCATAATAGTAATCGAAACTCCAAATCATATATATATAAAGAGGAATGAGGTCCCATACCCTCATCTCTAACTAAACAAGCCAAGTCCATAACCATAACTATCCATAATCTCGAAACTTAACCAAATTCGAAATATGAAACCAAAATCGAAAAGATCAACTATAAAACTAACATTCAAACTAACAAAGGTAAACTACTTGAGACCAACTAGAAAACTAGTCCTAATCTCAGACTCATAATGCTCGTCCACTGTGACTAGCACAACCTTCTTGCTTACACGGGTAAACGCACAACCCCGATCCATATAGTAACAACTCTAAACAGCATCGTCATCTGCAATATATATTAACAAAAATTCAACAATCAGTGGGGAGTAACTAGCAGTTCTCCCAGCCCAATTTAGGAAACAAATAGTAAACTTAAATGAAGTTAGAACAAACGTCAAAGACAAGACAACACAAATAGCAATAAAAGAAGGCAAAGTACACATTGCAACAAACGTCAAACTTTAACATAAAGTACTAAGAAGGATGCTTTAGATGTTTAAAATAAAGAATTTCGAAAGATCAACATCAAAGGGATCACAGAAACACCAACAATTTGAAAATAAACAATTTAACATAGAGAGAGCGAACGCTAGTGACCCGCAGCCCACCTCCTCAAGAAATGTCAGGTCGCAACCTCCAGAACGGCCTATGGGTTACGTTCCCTACCGTTTGTGTCTAAGAATGGCCAAACTCCCGATGCGGGACAATACACTCAGTATCTCCCGACCTCTCGGACGACAACAAGTCCTAGGTATCTCCAATGCAGGGTAACACCCAACGTGATGTCCCCTGACCCCTCGGAGTGCATGTTCGTTACCTTCGGGACACCGTCCCTTAGGCTACTCAACTCAATTAAAAACCAAACTTCAAATTCAAAGACAAAATAAAATACTTCAAATCATCAAATTCATCAAATTCGTCAAATTCGTCAAATTCATCAAATTCATCAAATCATCAAATTCGTCAAAACGATTAGATCCATCAAAGTCATTAAAATCATCAAAGTTATCAAAAATCATTAAAACCGTCCAAAATCATTAAAAAATCATTTAAATTATTAAAATCATTAAAATCATCACATCCTCAAAATCATCGAAGTTCACAAATCCCAAATTGATACGGTAAACTAATCAAAGTATACTACAAATACAACAAAAGGCATACAAAACATCAAAACGTTATCTGAGTTTGGGTACGAAGTAAATTATGATCAAATCACAATACTCTCCGTACATAACTCTTGGCGAAGTGATGCTAAGGGCAGTGTTATTCTCCCCCCAAACATTACGACGTCGACAACTCAAACTTGGCATAAGAATTAATAAATGGTATCAAGTACTAAAATTATACTTTCAAACATGCCTTAGGATACTCCGCAATACTACCAAAGTCATTTACGAAACACGGAATCATGTTGTAGGCTAACTATGCACAGAATGCACACAACAACAACTTTAAACAGACCTAACACTCAGCACAGATAATATTTTTAGAAAATTCCAAAGGGACATTAAAATTTAGCTCGTTAGCTTTCCAACGACTGGTCACAAGCTCCATTCCAATAACAAACGAGTGAGATATGACCATTTGAAAACAGGCTGGCCAATCTGTTCGCGGACAGCGAACTGGGTCACGGGCCGCGACCACACAGCTTCGCGGGTTTGTTTGACAAAACCTCAAGGCATTGAACATCATACAAAATCATCACAAGTCAAAACCAACCAATCACCATACAAAATGAATTGCTTAGCATCAAAAATCATAAGTTTCTCAAAGTCCCAAATCATTCACATAAATCAAAATTTAAAGTTTCCATTCATTTACAATCAAGTCATTTCAACAACACAATAACAACGGCAGAATAAAGGAACATTAAATATATGAATTCAAGTAAAAACTTAGCCTAACATGATTTTAACAAGAGTAGTACAAATACAATCTTCTAAGTTCATCCTAACATGATACTAAATTCTCTAACGATAATTCTAACAACCTAAGGTTACTTCTCATTTCCTAACGTGATAGAAAAACGCTAGTTACCTCGACCTTCGAGAGGAGTGCCTCAAAACATAACATAGTAGCCTAGAAAACGTGCGGATCATCAAAACCTTCTTCTCCCTTGAAGACTTCTCCTCCATTGAACAAAGTATTCCCCTTTTAAACGATTTTAGGGTCCTCTAAAACAGTCAGTGGTGTTCCGACCACGATTTTCGGTGATATAAAGCTCTGATTAAGAATTCCTCCGGTAAAAGTGAATATATAGATGTTAAGAACATGCTGTCCAAATTTGAAGACGATCCAACGGTTAGATCTCCAGCGATGTTCATTTACGTGAGGGTGTGCAAGGAAAAAGGGGAGACTTTCTCTCTTCTTTTCCTTGGTGAATGGCGTGTGAATGGGATGGGGAGGGGGTTGATTTTCTGAGTTTTAAACTCAGCATAAGGGGAAGTAATAAGGGTGATTAAAGGTGGATTTAAATTGACACATAATGGCCATGATGATGGTGGTTTATGAGGGTGAATGAAGGGGTATGACTTTTGATTATCATAAACGTTTCAAAGAAATACAAACCTGGCCAAGACTTTACATTATCCCGGCCCCCTAATGCCCATAATGTTCGAACCCCCATGTGTTAAGCATGGTGTGTGCGCAACTTGCTAGTACGTAACACAACCAAAGAATTATAAACGTCATAAATGAAACATATGGTAATATTTTCATAATTAAAAATTATGAATAAAACGTAATATAAATATGCACTTACTAATCATACACATTTTATATACTATACTCATACAAGAGTCACATTGTTCATTTAAACAATACCGACACAAGTACAACAACCAAAATAAATAAACGAGTAAATATGTTATTCACGATTTGAAATATATATATAGGTATATATATATATACATATATAATGAAATGTAAAAGACATTATAAGTGTAAAAATATAAGAGTAGATAAAATTATCGTCGAACATATATAATTAACCCTTGAAAATTAAATCACACAACACTAAAATTTATAGTATAAATAACTAACTATATTACAATATTAATACGCACGACATATTATCTACCGAAATGTTTTCCGGCTTCAAATATGACCATTTATTTAATAGAATATAATTTTTTTATAAACGAATTTATATTTAGAGTTTTAAATAACAATGTAAATCATATAAATTAACGCGCGAAATTTCTAATGAAATTACGGGGTGTTACACAATGTGTCTTCGTCCTTGGGATCATTCTCTTCTTAGGTTGGAAGAGAAATTGCATAAAGAACTCTCACAAATCCTTGATCAGGAGGAACTTTTCTGGAAAATAAAGTCGAGAAACAATTGGTTGACTTGTGGGGATAAAAACTCCTCCTTTTTCCATAAGTCTGTGATTATTAGAAGAAGAAATAACAAGATTACCAAACTTAGGAATGAGGTGGGAGAGATAATTGACTCACCAAGTCCATTGTCTAATCATATCCATTTCTATTTTGATAAACTTTTTTCCTCCTCTAATAGTCTTAGTTTCATGGATTGGGACTCCCCCCCCCCCTGATGTGAATGCATGCCCAGTCAAAGTGTCCATTACTGCACTCCCCCCTTGAAGATACGGGTTCTTTCAAAACTCCCGGTCCAGATGGGTTCCACATTTTCTTCTATAAAAAGTTTTGGAATATTATTGCATCTGATCTCCATAAGTTCATTGTTGACATCTTTAGAACTAAAGCTATCCCTGCTGAGATTAATGAGTCTTTCATTGCTCTTATCCCTAAAAGTCAATCTCTTGAGACAAATAATGCAGTTTAGACCTATCAGTCTGTGCAACAACATATATAAGATTGTGTCTAAAATCTTGGCTAATAGGATCAAACCACTCCTTCCGGCTATAGTCTCTCCCTATCAGAATAGTTTCTTACCTGGAAGAGGGGCCGATACCAATGTGATTGTGTGCTCGGAGATTCTCCATTCTATGAATCAAAAGAAAGGTAGCTCTTGCTGGTTTGCTATGAAATTGGACTTAGAGAAGGCCTATGATAAATTTGAATGGAGTTTTATCCGGGCGTCTTTACTTGACTTTGGCCTTGACTGTCAGTCTGTGTCCTTCCTCATGAGTTGTTTTTCTACTGTGTCGTCTGCGGTGCTTGTCAATGGTGACCCATCCCCCGAGTTTTTCCCTAGTAGAGGTATCCTCCAAGGTGACCCTATCTCCCCCTACATTTTTATTATATGTATGAATATCCTCTCCAGACTTATTGAAGATGCTACTAATTCTCGCTCTTGGACCCCTTTTCCTTTGGGTAAGAATGGCCTAGGAATTAGCCATCTCTTGTTTGCCGATGATATTCTACTCTTTGGGGAAATGAATACTGAAAATTTCTATGCTGTCAAAAGTGTCTTAGATGTGTTTTGTGACAAGTCTGGGCAAACTATGAATTTGGATAAGAGTAGGGTCATGTTTTCTGGCAACACTCCTGACTGGGCCAAAGCTTCTTTTTAGGATGTCTTTGATATCAAGGAAACCAATGATCTTAGCCCTTATTTGGGCTTCCCTATGTCGGCCAAACGTCTTTCTAAACACCAAGTGTCTTTCATTGTTTCTAAAATTAGAAATAAGTTAGCCTCTTGGAAGTCTAATTGCCTTTCTAAAGCAGGGAAGCTAGTTCTCATTAAGTCTACTCTGAATTCAATTCCTAACTACTATATGCAAGGAATTATGTTCCCCGCATATGCTAACAAGGAAGTGAACAGAATTATGGCTAAGTTTCTTTGGAGTAAAAAGGAGGGGGATGGTCTTTCCTTAGTGGGTTGGGAGAACAAAGCTAAACCTAACGAGAAGGGTGGTCTTGGGATTAGGGATTGTGTGTCTCTTAATAAAGCCCATTTTCTTAAGATTTGGTGGAAGTTTCTTAATCTCCAAGATAACTTAGCCATGAGAGTCTTAAAGGAAAAATATAGTAGGAATGGAATCTCCTTTAAATCCTTCAATTATTGCTCCCATTTGTGGAAAAGTCTGGGGAAAGTGTGGCCTAATTTTAAAGACTCTTTGAGATGGGGGTTGGGAATGGTTCCTCGGTGTCTTTTTGGCTTGATAAGTGGTTGAACTCTGGTGTTATTTTGGAGTCCCTTCCAGGCCCACTTACCATCTTCGATAAACACGTCAAAGTGGGTGATTGTATCAGGGGGGTAGTTGGGACCTCTCAAGTATTAGCTACCCTATCCCTCCTAGGAATAAAAATGAGATCTTGGCTACTCTAATCCTAGACTTCATTGCTAGTGATTTCATGTTCTCTGATCTTACTTGGAATAATAAATTTTGTTTTGCTAAAGCATTGGAAGTCATTGATTATCAACCTCCGGTTTTTGCATTGGTTTGGTTATGGCACTGTAGCATCCCCCCAAAGATACAATTTTTTCTTTGGCTTGTAACTCTTGATAGACTCCCACATAAGAAACTCCTAAATGACAGGGGGTATCAC
The DNA here is from genome assembly GCA_947645195.1 of Patellifolia procumbens. NCBI lineage: Eukaryota > Viridiplantae > Streptophyta > Magnoliopsida > Caryophyllales > Amaranthaceae > Patellifolia > Patellifolia procumbens. Next base: position 82,999 of record CANSGD010000260.1, on the reverse strand, counting down.
TCCTTCCCCGATTGTCCTTTTTGCCAAAACCAACAAGAAAATGCTATCCATATCCTCCGTGATTGTCAAGTGGCCATAGAACTTTGGCAATCTCTCCCCTCGCTCCCTCAAAACTTCTTCACCCTAGACCCCATCGAGTGGCTCAAGCTAAAACTCCAAATACCTTTTCCAATTCCTAATAGCTTCACTTGGGATATCCTCTTTGCATTTATTTGCTGGAACCTTTGGTTGAGAAGGAACAAGGCTATCTTTAGAAACATCCATAGTCCGGTAAGTGAATGCTTGAGAGAAGCTACTATGGCAACTGGAGAATTTTGGGCAACCCGAGGCTCTAAGTTGACAACCTGGGCTACCCCTCGTATTAACAACTTAAGACTCTTGAGACAACCCTCGAAACTCATTATTACCTGTGATGCTTCCTGGGTGGGTAGAGAGAAGTTGGCCACCATTGCTACGGTGGTCCGCAACTGTGACGGAGAGTGGGTTAGGAGTTTTTCCAAGTGTATCTTTGCCGCCAGTGCCCTTATGGCAGAATTGATGGCGATTATGCATAGCCTTATTTTTGCACAGGTTCATGATTGAAAGGAAGCTATACTCTTCACGGATTGTACTATTGCAAAGGAAAAAAAATTTGATGCTAATCTATGTAGGGATGACAATTTTAATATTGTGCTGAGATGTAGGGATCTAATATCGCTCCTGCCTGGTTTGAAGATTGAAGCAACTACTAGAGAGAGCAACAGGTTGGCAGATTGCATAGCAAAGGAAATGAGGAAAAGAGGAGCTTTCATTCATGGTGTTGTAGAGCATAATGTTGTTCCAAACTTTTGTAATGATGTGTATTTGGAGGACCTTAATGTCCTTAACCATCTGGAGTCTTAACTCTAGGCGTGCATGTTGTAAACGCTTATTTGCTCTAATTTAATTTCCTGATTAGCATAAAAAAAATCAATAATATGCTACTGGCATTCGAAGTAAGCGTCTGTAGTGAACATATGTGCCTTTATATGGGCTGATTGGCGGATGATCCATGGGGGCCTTTAGGGGCTTGGCCCCCCATGAATACCCTGTACCTAAATAATTGTACCACTAAAGTTAATGTTCATGGGTCAAAAGAAAGGAAAACGATATTTTGTGTTGACATTTAACCCAATATATGCCTTACTTTTACATTTATAACTATTTTTCCATAATATATTTTGTTTGATACTTCTCGTTGATTTTTTCAATAATAAAATGTAGGGTTTTGATATTCATAGACCTTAGGGTTATGTTTAAATATTCACTATTTTATTCAAAATAGTATTAATTTGGGAATTTATTGGCAAATCACACGTTAATTGGTATTAGTTATTTTTTTTACTAGTTTAGAAAAGTATTGAATTTTTATACATAACCCTAAGGGCTACGTATATCATTTGACTAAAAAGTACAACTATATTAACTGTAGGTATATACTTGTGCTATAAGTTTTTATTGTATTGGCCCCTCGTAAAAGAAGGTCCAAGATCCGCCATTAAGGTAAAAGGTACACATTGGTGTACGTACCTCTGCATCAACAAATGAGTACGAGTTGGTCAAAATGAGTACGAAGTAAAATGAGTATGAATTGGTCAAAATGAGTACGAAGCAAAACGAGTATGAGTTGGTCAAAATGAGTACGAAGCAAAATGAGTATGAGTTGGTCAAAATGAGTACGAAGCAAAATGAGTATAAATATTCAAAAGGAGTACGAAGCCAAATAAGTATGAATATTCCAAATGAGTATGAGTTTTTCAAATGAGTATGCGTTACCTAAATGAGTATAAAGTCAAATGAGTTTGGCAAATGAGTATGAGTTGGGTTGGGATTTTATTTAATTTTTTTATTATGATATTTCTTGATTTATAAAATAAGCATACTCATTTGAGTTTTATGTATTCATTGATTAAACATACTCTCATGCTTATAAATCAGTATGTAAGTTGTTCAAATAAGTATGAATTTGTCATATGAGTATGAGCTAGGTTGAGATTTTATTTAATTTTTTAATTCTGATATTTCTTACTTTATAAAATAAGCATACTCATTTGAATATTTTTTTACTCATTGATTAACATATACCCAAATGCTTATAAAAGTGTATGACAATGTCCAAATGAGTATGAATGTTGTTCAAATAAGTATGAACTGTGCTAATTAGTATGAATTATATGAAAAAAAGGAAATTTAATTTTAAAAGGGACCATTTTGGTTAGAGTGAAGATTCGAACCTCAACCTCCATCCAAAGGAAGCACGCACAGCGCAACACTGTGACCACTGAAGCAAATGTATTTTGGTGATATTTTTGCACGCAAAATGTATAGAGCTAGTACATGGGTGTACTTACCACAAGGTACACCGAGGTGTATGTTATAATTTGCTGCTGATTGGTAAGTAGATTCACCTAGAGTTAAGTACACCCAAAACTAAAAGTAATATACTCAGTATCATATTCATATTAAGATAAAAGCATTAAAAAATATTTATATTATGATCATGGTGACATCGATTAAAAAAAAATCATGGTAACATATCGAGTATTCGGATTACCTTTACTAACATTTATGTATTTTATATCATGCTTATTTTGCATTGACAAATGCTTTTGTTGGATAATGATTCAAAAGTAGCTCCTAATAAGTAGCATTAGTGGCTAGTAGTAAGTTATTGGTCAATATATTTTATAATTAAAATGTGATTAGTGGCTAATAGTTATGGAGGCTATGGTGTGGGACATGTTGTCCATTATTTAGTTATGTGTCTATCTTTTAGGTTACTTGTGCTATATAAGCCTTCAAAAGGCACTTATTCTATTGAGATTAATTGAGCAAATTTTACGCAAAACTTCTCCATATATTATTTACTCTCCTCTCTACTCTAAAAACTATCATGGTATCAAGAGATTTAGGTTAGATCCTTGGGGGCCAAAAAGAGAGAGAGAGAGAGAGAGTAGGAAGTTAGCCATTGCAGGCCATCTTTTGTTTATGAGTGAAAAAAATTTAGGGCAACCACCATGGCAAGAGTGGTTGAAAAGAAAATGTTTGTGATTACATGCAAAGTGGTGAAGAGAAGTGCTTCACAAAGTCGTGCGGGGAGAAGTTCTCCGAAAAATAGAGAGTTAATGTAATGTGGATCAACAAATTGAAATGTCGTTAGAATGGATTCGACATGAAGCAATGTGGAATGTTGCAAGTGACTCTTACCACTTTCGGAGCAAGGGGTATGTTGGATGATTCTCCAAAAGTAGCTCCTAATAATAAGTAGCATTAATGGCTAGTAGTAAGTTATGGGCAATTTATTTTATAATTAAAATGTGACTAGTGGCTAGTAGTTATGGAGGCTAGAGGGTATAGTGTGGGACATGTTGTCCATTACTTAGTTATGTGTCTATCTTTTAGGTTAGTTGATATACTTCCTCCGTTTTTTTATACTTGCATCATTGAGTTTGGGCACAAGCATTAAGGAGAGGGGAGAGGTAGAGAGAGGGAGAAAAGGGGGATCCATGTGATTGGAGAGATGTTGAAAGAAATTATTGTCATAAAAGGAAATGATACAAGTAATTTGCAACTTCCAAAAGTAGGAAATGGTGCATGTAAAAAACCGGAGGAAGTATATTGTAAGCCTACAAAAGGCACTTTTTTTATCGAGATTAATTGAGCAAGTTTAACGCAAAACTTCTCCATATATTATTTACTCTCCTCTCTACACTAAAAAACTATCAATCTCAATAGAATTAAATCAACAATTTGAAAAATAATGAATGCGAAAATCATTAACAGAACTGCCGATTCGTAATCAACAAATCTAAAAATGAATCATCAATAGAATCGAATCAACAATGGCAGAAATTTAGGGCAAAGATGAAAGAAAACTCAGTTAGCAGATTGAACTGATATCAACTTGTATCAATGAGTGCGAAATTGAACACGAAATTGATCGTTGAATTGAACGCTAAATCTCGTTGTGATAGTTTATTCCCGCTCTGTTACCATGATGAAAATCACAAGAGCAACCCAGAACTTATACAAAGGATGGAAGAGAGAGAGAGAGAGAAGGGGGGGGGGGGGAAAGTTGTTGTATACTCCTTTTATTATTTTAAGTCTGAGAGTTACATTGTACAGCAGCATTTTATTTTATGTACTAGTAAAAAATGTACAACAAAAATAACTTAGAAACTCTTGTGAAGAAAGCTTGGTGACGTAGCTTATTACAGACCAACATGAGCTGGCATAATGAGAGGAAGAGGAGCAGCAAATACATTATCTCCAATAAATCGACAGTGAAAGGAAGGTTTCTCTAAGTACCAGAGTCTACATGTTAAATGTACAACCAAGTAGGTGACCTGTTAGAACTCCTATCATGACTGCCGTAGAAGAGATTTCACCCTTGGACTCCCCAAGAGATGCTCTAAAGAATACTAGGCATTTGTCTACATCGAGCTCCTTAGGTGAGAGGAGCGGAGACCATGAGTTGGCAAGAGGGTCATAAACATCGGCAAAGGGTGTAGACGAAAGATTCCCACCAAAAAAGAAAAGATAGCCATGAAGAGCGATAAGCTTGGGAGTCACTATGCCGTTTAATAGAAGTGAAGAGTAACGATCAGGGCAAGAGTAAGCATCGTACTATAATAGTAAGCGTAGACAGTTGAGCTGACGACAACAGTATTACCCATAGTAATTGTATAAGGTGCTTCGGAAACACAAGCTAGCCCACCGTAAAGAAGACACTACATAATGAAAATAATCCCAAAACAAATTCTTATTATTTCCATGACATGATGCATAAAGGCCACATAAAATGAAATTACCATTAAGAATCTCATCGAAACGAGATGCTCAAGATTTTAACACCTTTTCAATAGCAATAGTATTTCAACAAATCCACATATTTCCGTAATGACCAACAAGGTCAATAATGGCAATATGTTCATAACCTAAACTCTTACAAAGACGTTGATTGTTGCCAATAGTAAGCATAGTTTCAATAGCAATATTAATATCGAAGTTAAACCTTTTATGAAGATAAATCATTACACTAATAGTTTGCTCCTTCAAGCACCACTAATATTCCAACTTATTATTTTCATATAAGAAAGAAGTAAAAGAAGGAAAGAAGCATAAAATGAAGATTGAATAGCAAATTTAAGGATACACTCTTAGAGAAATAAGTATAGGATGCAAGAAAACAAGAAACCATAGAGTAAAAAGTCGCCAGAATAACTAAACAAATCTAGGAAAAAAATTGAAAAAAAATATAAATAAATAAAAATAAGGAAATGAACGGGAAAACGTAAGAAAATTAAATTTTTCTTAAAACATAAGTATAAAAGGTACAAAGAACAATATCAAAAGGAAATACAATAAAACTAAGCAAAACCAGGTTTGGTCATGACAGAATGTACCAAAGGTACAAAGGCCACATCGAGAAAACGAAAAAGGTTACAAGTGGTGAAAGCCACAAGTAATCAATAAGCAAGACTAAAACTAAAAACACTACAGAAGCAAAAAGTCTATAGAATAATACAGGAGTGTAGAAGGACATAAGAGCTAAGCTTCCAGAAAAAAGAAACCAAAAGTAGAATAAGACATTAAGCATGTAAATGAAAAGGTACAAAGAAGTAAAGTGGACTAAGAATCCAGTGCAGAAAGCTTTAAAAAATGAACTGAACTGGGAGGGCAATGGACGAGAGAAAGTAATGTGCACCTGAGTAGCAAATACTAACAATCCTGCATAGATATAGATTTAACATAACAAAATTAGTAGGGGGAATTGACAATAATACAGAACAACAAACTGAGAATGAAAGCATATATCTGAATAGAGAAATAAGACACAAATATAAACTCAAGAAAAGAAACAAAAGAGGAGCTACATTGGTAGTTTGTAACTGGAAAGACATAAGCTCATCAAACTAAAAATCAAAATGAAGAGGAGAAGGAATCATAACTAGACAAATAATCAGATGATAGATAGTAGCATAATAAATAGACAGCCTATAAACAAGGGTAATAATTCATAAACCATTGAAGTAAAGGACTCTAGTAACTTTTTCTTTTTTTTTTCTTTTTTTTTTTGTCAAAAGAAGGACACTAATGACTATATACATGTCAATGATAACTACAATCACATTAAAAGTACAAAAGCACCATTTCCATAAAAAGTAGTTGCCAAAATTACAAACATGATATCTAACAACACATAGAAGAAAAGGTTGTAAAATCAGACCAAAAGGATCTAATGGTAACTTTAAAAAGAGTTAAAAAAACAAATAAAAAGTAAGTAAAATAAGAGTATATATATGAAACAAAGCATAAAGCAGAAAACCCCAAATGATGCACTTAAGTACCAATGACTCAATGACAGATTCCTTAAAACAATATACTAATACAAAGAGATGTAAACAAAATATAGAAGCTAAGAACAAAATGAAAATTTTTAACAGAAACAGAGAACAAAAATTACCACTTTGAACAACACCTAAGGAGGATAAAGTAAGTGAACAAAAAGAGAGAGAGATAGAGAGAGAGATAGAGAGAGAGAGAGCGCAAAAAGTTGGACAAAAAGCCAATCAAAATAGAAAGAAAAGGCAGAAGATAAGTTATCCCAAACTACTAGAATACCGATCACAAAAAAAAGCGTGTAGAAAGAAAAAATATAACAAAATGTTAAAAAACAAAACAAGATAAGTGTTATTACCCTAAGCTTAAAATTCTATACCATTCAATAAAGCTCCATTTATGATTGAAGCAATACCAAAAACCTTAAAAAGAAAATGATTGGCTTTTATCTCATAAAATATTCAATCGTTGCAATAGTTATATTTCGGAGGAAGTTCGCATTTTGAGAGGACCTGCTTTTCGGAGGTTGGAAATCAAATTAAGGAATGAGGACTTACATTCGAGGGAAATGAGGAATGAGTAAGAACTCGTCAAACTAAAGGAGAAGTAGCAAAAGGAGGAATGAAGCGAAGATGAAGGCGAGATATAAAAGGTATAACACCAGGTGGGCTCATTCCAAAGAGGAGGAAAACCAAATTGAGAGTTTCTCTCTCTAAAGTCTAAACGCATAAATTGAGAGTACACATGTACGTTACACTCTATAGAAAATAGAAGATTTACTTGAAGACTCAATTCACAATTAGTTGTCAAAACACTCAAATACTTCCTAAAATATATACCCTCGAAATATATTTGAGCAAAATATTTCAAACATAAAGCATACAACCTCATTAAAAAAAAGTGAACTCGTTTTGAAATGCCAGTTACAGAAGGTGAAGTAGTTCAATCATAGAACAATTGATAAATTAGTAAGCAATCCAGAAACCATATACAACCTAACATATACCCTGAATATAATCAAGTAATCAACTATATAAAGACTAAGTGCAATATAGTTTACCAAATCACTTTCATCACCCCACTTTCCAGTTTTTTACCAGTTTTTCACCATTGGCTTGGTAATTAAGGGTAATTTGTCCCCTCTCAAACAATGTTCAATATAATTTATAAGCAAAAAGACTAATCCTCATACAAAACAAATCCTACAAAGGGGACAAATTACCCTTAATTACCAAGCCAAGAAGGAAAGAAGTAGAAGTACAACAGCTACAACAACGACACCCCAAGTGAAACTATCATAAACGATGCAACAACCTTTATGTGTCCCCATAGCAGTTTTGCTTAGAATGAAAGATTGTAAGGGGTTTGGACGGGAAAGGAAGCCTTGACCAACTTACTACGATATAAAGGAAAAGTTACCAATTTCTTGTCCAAGTCTTCGAACAATAAGAAAAGGTCGAAGTACGTTTTTGTACATCATGAACACAAATAGCAAATTAAAAAAAAGTGATCCATGTGGCAACAAAGAAGCCTTAGTAATTTAATAATTTTTTATACGGAGTAGATGTTATCAACCCCTAAACTTTCTAGGATTGGAATTTAGACGTACATATTACACAAGTTCTTATATAGCATACGAAATAAATAGGTAAAAAGACTTATTGTTATTTACTATAGAGGAAGAAATAACAGATATATTCCATGGTCCAAATTACTTAATCCTAGCTGATTCATAAAGATTAATACCCGCAGCCATTCATCACAAATCTGAAATCTTATAATCTGAAATCTGAAATCACAAACTGATAACCAAAAAGGAAAAAATAGTCTTTAGAGAATGATGAAGCATTATAAATAGCAATATGCAAAAGGAAAATTTGTCAGGAATAAGCTAACCTTTGCGTTGACCGCTTTTAACAAGTCTACCTTACTTTATTCCATTAACAAGTAAACCATGTACATAATTTTGCTTTTAACAAGTTTTTACCCACTAATACCTCTTATTCACCTTTTTAACAGGTTAAAGTGACACATGTCACTCTTTTATTGAATATTTTAAAATTTTAAATTTATAATTAAAACAGAAAAAATAAAAAAACACATATCCCTCCTCCCTCATAAACACCACCTTTCACACCACCCTTCCCCAGCCAACCACCTACCCTCCCCTACCCATAAAACTTCAGGCACCAGAATCTGCCACTGTTGAAGAAATCTCGTCCGAGATCACGCCACGCTTCTGATTTCTGATTCAATCCTCCTTTGTCCTTTTCTTTAATTTCTGATTTTTATCAACCACCATTAAAACAAAATTCTAACCACCATTTTACCACCACAAACAACCATATATCCACACATTGAGCCACCCCTAACCCTCGTCGGACCTCCGGCTGGACCACCCTCAATCGTTGCACGCCGCCCAGCAACCCCGCACCAAAGCCAGCCAGACACAACAGCCTCTGTTCTACTCCAGAAACTTCCTATTTCTGCTCAAGGTTCATCTTCAAACAAGGACAACCACAACCACAAGCACAAGGAACATATTTTTCCACCTCAATTTGCTCCACAAACTGATACTAAACATGACCAGGATTCATCAAAGAAGAAAGAAAATGATGGGGTAATTCCTCTTTTTTATTGCTCTAATTCCCAGCTCAAACTCTCGGTGCAATCACTTTGATTTCTTAGCTCAAGTATTGAATCTAACTATACTGAGCGGAAGAATAATTAAGAAAAAGACCGGACCTTCTTGAGCTCTAAGAGTTGCGCTCATCTTCTTGAGCTGGTTACGAATCTGAGAACGAAGAGAACGCTTCTTTGCATAGATTTCTTTGACGTGAGAATAGAATCATGGCCATCGTTTATTATCGTCGCGAATGATTTGTGAGAGCATCTCGATGAAGATGAAGATCCCCTCATGGAGTAGGAGGGGGAGAATAAGCTTTCAGATGATGATGGAGAGATAGAGGAGGCAGCTATGGAGTGGGGGAGAGGTTTTTGGTGGAAGGTGGTTATGTCTGGGGAATGGAAAGGAGGGGGTGGTAGTGGGTGGGGGGTGGGGTGGGTTTAATTTAGAATTAAGAGTTTTCTTCAAAGTCAAGAAGTCAAACGAAAATGGGTGAATTAAGAAGGGGGTTTACAGGTTTATCAGGTCACAGGTAAAAAAAACTTGTTAAAAGCAAAAGTGTGTACAAATTTTACTTGTTAATGGAATAAATTAAGGTAGACTTGTTAAAAGCGGTCAACTTAAAGGTTGACTTATTCCCGACAAATTTTTCTACGCAAAAAACATATTATATATTGATAGTGATAGATGCCTTTAGTTGTGAAAAGGATTTCATTCTCCATATATGAAGGTTGCAAATATGGGGCAATTCTAATTAGTCCAAGAGGTGATCTTAAACAGATTTATAGTTACAACAAATCATCACTTAAACAAGATGTGGTGGTCTTAAATAGAAAATATTTTACAAAGAATTAACAGAAGTCGATAAATTTTGTGATCTCCGGTCTAATCAACTAATTGATGAAATGCACTAGTAATTATCGAGAATCACCCAAATAAGATGCTGAAGCAATGCTATCTATTACCTAAGCATCAAGTTAGTAAACAACTCTAAGATTTTACCAAAATGTAGGACATGTTCAGTTATACAAACACTTGATAAAATAGTAAGCAATCCCAGAATAATATATGTGATGACAACTATATAAAATATACACACAAGGCAACTTTAATAACAACAACAACAACAACAACAAAAACTTAACGATGATGCACATCAACATGACAAAGACAACATTAATACTGAATGACAACAATCGCATGACAACTATAATAGTAAAATAATATGTAAAAGCCCTAAACCCTAAACTACATGAGGCTAGAGACTATAGACCATCAAGTAACTAGCGTATCAATTAAGCAAGCACCATCAACAACATACAAAGAACCACATCAACCACAAGATATTAACACATATAACTCCACATCTTAGCAGAACAGTAACTCCAATAACAATAAATCATAACAGCAGCATTAACATCAAAAATATTGGTTAGGTTTCCACACTTAAACCCTCTATAGTCTTATTTTGGTACTCTGTAGCTTTTCTTCTCAGAATATTACCAATTTATAAGCTTTGATTGTAATAGGTGAAAATTAACAACCTTTTCCTGAGTACTTTCCTTCCAACGCTATAACTATATCTAAGAGTGAAATATGAAAGCAAACTAGCAAACTATTATAATAATATTAGGTATATATATCATCATTTTTGTTAGCTATATACGTATTGAATCTTCGAAGAAGGAGTCGGTCATATTACCAAGCATCCAAGTCAACACGATATTTTGACAGATAGACTTCCTCCAACCCCATAAGAGTGTGCACGCCACACAACAAAGGATGAAGATTATGAAGAATATATAAAACTGTCATAGCTAAATATAAAGTTCCGTCAAATGTCTATGATGCCACGCTTTTTATGGTCCAAATTAAGTACTCCATCTATCTTAAATCATTAAGATGAAGTTATTAAATTTTAAAAATATATGTTTATTGACAAGTTTCACCAAAACCTATTGTGATTCCAAAATTGCATCCCCCTTCTTCCAAAAAAAAAGTCAAAAAAGGAAGACAAAACCACATGAAACATTTTACAATATATATGCAAGAATTATATTTCTTTTGCCTTTCGCATGTCTCAAGCTCTTTGATGAGTATTATGTTGTGCAAAAAAAAATCGACATCAAACTAATATGTAAAATACAAATAACAAAACAAATTCATTATGCACAATGAAAACTTTTAGAACAAATATTGTATAGTGCATCATTAACGATTAAAGGGTAAAATTATGAATTCCGTAGCAAGACCTTCTTTGAGTAGAGAAAACCTTGTTATTCAAGCTTTCACAATTAGAATTGAAAAACTCCAAATAAATATGCCCTTGGAATTGCATAAGGAAAAGTGTTTAAAAGTTGAACATCAATTTCTTCATCAGACAATACAATCACATCCGGGCATATAACCATTCGCATAAGAAGAAAAAGAATTAGATTCAAATTTTTGTATAAGAACTTCGAGTTAAAGAAAATAATATATTATCAATGAGAAATTATAATGTTCAAAGGAATCACTATGAAATGGAATGAGATGCAGACGAGTTATTGAACATTGACTTTGCATAAAGCACAAAATATTATCAAACTGTGCATCGATTTTTGACACTTGATTAACCCAAGATGTAGGCAGGGTTGTTTCAGTCGATATATAAGGCATTTGAAAATCAAACTCAGAACAATTATTTGATCTTACAGCGTAGCAAGCAGGGCAAAATGTCTTAATTATTTTTCCTTCGTCCACACTACCAAAAGAGTCGTGTATGACACAAAAAAAATGAATGACCCCTATTTATAACATAAAATAGGAAAAGTCAAATACAACATAACATCTTCATTAGCAATAAACTGAATATATATGATTCAACTTTACTTATTGTAAATCGTTGATATCATTTGGTAAATTAATTATTGATTTATATAATACATCAAACTGAATTATGTCAATCTTCGCTTGTCTCGCAATGTTAGAAGTTGTATTGCTTTCCAACCAATCAACAAAATTCTTAAAACTAAGCAAATCATCTTTAACACCATTTTCAACTCCAATTATATCACCAAATATTCAAATAAAGAAATTATATAAATGAAATTATTATTTTCATGCTACAACATAATTGATTTTACATTTCGGTAATTTTCACATAATGCAAGTAGTGAATGATCTTGAAATTTTTTGTTTAAAAAGTTGATCTTTTAAAATATATGATATAGATAATTAGAATAATATCGGTAGACTTGAAAAAATTTATCAAATCCGATTAATCGAAAGACTTCATCCAAAACTTGACCCAAAGTTGATGACGCGATTTTAACTCGAAACCTAAAGTAAATGAAACAAAACCCAGTCGAAAACTAAGTTGATTCGAAAAGTGACTCCATATTCGCAATAACTTGAACAAAATTAACTCAAATCAATTCTTACCCGAAAACAAAATTAAGCCAATATGAATTCAAACTGGAATTTAATTGACATAATTTCGATTTAAATTAGACTTTTACTTAAAATGACGTTGTTAAACTCAATATAACCCGATAAACACTCAAAATTAATACAAAATAAATTTGATTGACATAGATTCGATTTAAATTAGACTTTTACTTAAAATGACGTCCTTAAACTCAATATAATTCGATAAACACTCAAAATTAATACGACATAAATTTGATTGAAATAGTTTCTATTTAAAGTAGACTTTTACTTAAAATAACGTCATTAAATTCAATATAACCCGATAAGCACTCAAAATTAATATGACATAAATCGAATGGACCCAATATAATGTAAAGATAAAAAATTAAAAGATTTGAAAGGTGATCCGATTTAATCCAAAACAATTGAAGATATGTTTACTAACTAATCTACCTTTGTAAAAATTTACAAAACTTGTCCATGAAAGTGATCATTGATTACTAAAGTTATATTCTAATACTCTAAAAGTACTAGAAGCAGTCTACTACATCCCCTCTTATCGGGAGATAAAATGAAAAGGGTTTATATAAATAAGGTGGAAAGCATAATTATAGAATTATAAAAAATTATAAGTTCCACTTAACACAAATCATAGATAAATATGTTCATTCTATAAGAATTTTGAATGTACTTACTTTGGCTACGAATGATTGGATCGTTGGATTTAAGAAATGTTACACAACCAGATTGTTCATCAACATAAGTCGACTGCATCAAATCTACCACAAAACTCCGAGACATATGAACAACAAGCAAACTCAAAACCATCGCGCAACTAACGAAAAGTCAAAACCAATTTTGCGATATTTCCCCCAATAATCATATTCTCAAACCGTTTCCATTTCTACAGGGGGATTCCGACCGGATTTCCAATTCCCATAAACCACAAAACTAGGCAAATAAGCAAATTGACCAGCACTTCTTTTCCAAGCAAGATATCTTTATTTAGATTCAAGATCGGAAAATGTATTACATTTATTTTCCTCTTACAATTTCCCTTCACACTTTCAGAATCACCAACAATCTTACACACCCGCTCTGTAGAGCCTTTGAAAACTTTAGATTATTGATACTTCTTAATATCCACTACAAGATTATATTTATCCTTGTTTGAAACCTATTCCAAAGAAAAACAGTAAATTAGTAGCATAAATAGATGAGATAAATGATAACGCTTTTGTATTTTAAATATTAATACTATAGTAACTCTCACCCATTTCTAGGATGTTTCCATAGGCTCCATCTCCCACCTATAATATTTTAACGGGAAAATTGGATCAAACATCACAAACTATACGTTTGTTGCACAAAACAGCACCAACAAAAAAGGTGCACAAAACAACACGAACTTTTTCTAATTAGTGCAGAAAACAACATAAGTGGGTTTTTTGCCTGGGATTCCCTATTTCCGATGAATCTTTAGTATTTTAGTTTTTTGATTTCTATTACCCATACACTGTAGACATTCCTTTTGATTTCTTTCTTGAACATTTGCCACTTATCCTCCAATTCTAGGGGTTGATAGACAAAATCACTTTGGGGAAATTTTAGGGTTTCAAAGAGGAAATAAGATGATTTTTAGATCTAGTAGTTTATTTAAAGTGAAGGAGAAAAGATAGGAAAATAAAAAATAGCTAAAATACTAAGGATTCGCCGGAAATAGGGAATCGCAGGCGAAAAAAACACTTGTGTCGTTTTCTGCACCGATTATAATAAGTTCGTGTTGTTTTGTGCACCTTTTGTTGGTGTTGTTTTGTGCAACAAACGTATAGTTTATGTTATGTGATCCAATTTTTCCTTTTTTAAAATATAGAATATAGTCATAGTTAGCACTTTCATAAGTGAACAGACAAAATTGTTTGAAATTAGCAAGTCACTCATATAGCATAAGAAAAACAATAGATAAACCCTTTAATTCACTAGTTGTTGGACCGCGCGCGGCCCTCCAATATGGTTATGTAATCAATGGGGTTGTATACTGGTATTACTTGTCGTTTAAATAGTCGTTCTTAGGTTATGTAAATAGTCTTTGTCGGACATAGCAAATGCAATATGCAAGAATTTATCCAGTGGATTTTAATCAATGGAAAATATTGCATACCTAGAGTAATATCTAAGGTTATATTAGAAAGACCAAAGTATCAGAACACAATTGGTAATTTATGTGGTTAACAATGATGGATAGTCACTGTCCTTCTGAGAGCCTATATTGAATCATAGTGGTTTTTCTTCTTTTTCATGAATATCAAATATCACGGCCCCCCAAGGTAGTGAAAGTTCCTTTGTGGATGTAGAATTAGATTAAGTATTTCAAAACCAACTTACTATATTGAACCAAAAACGAAATCTAGAGGCTTGACGGAGTTAAGCTGTCTAGAGGGAATCATTGAAAATCAAAACCTTCTTATGCCTCAGTAATACTATCTTGGTTTGTAATTGTCAAACAATTTTCTTGTAATAGGTATTTTCATCGCATGCTAGAATGATATTTTCAACGTCCTTTATGGATGTAAAATTATTTTAAGTATTTCGATAATACTATTCGGTTTGTAATTGTTAAACAATTTTCTTGTAAAAGGTATTTTCATCGCATGCTAGAATAATATTTTCAAAGTGAGCTAATTTCCCTTTCGGAATGGACTCGACTTTGACAAAAATAGAGTAACCTAGCTAAATTTCCTCGCTGGTAAAAGAGAGTGAGAGACGTGGTGTTGTGAAGTGTTTGTCACTCGTGTATGTAGGATGTTTTAAGAATTTGCAAATGACAGGGTATGTAAGGGTATTTCAAATTATAATTTTTATTTTTGGATGAAATGTAAATGAAATCGGGTAAATTTCAATTCAATATTCTTTAGATTCATAAACATGACATTTGGCCAAAATCTAGATTCCTAAACACATCATTATATAATTTCTTAAGTATTCATAAAAGTAAAAGTAAAACACGAGTTGATGCAACTATTAGAGGTATATTAGGATACTAAAGATATCTCTATCAACAACCAACCTATGTTTCTCTGCGAACCATCTAAAACAATAGTGCTTTAGTCGTATTTACATTTGTAAGCCACTTCTCTAGTGTTCCCTCATAAACATCAGAGGAATGTTTACCTCGTTCAAAGCAAAAATATAATGTGAATCAAGATCAGGCACGTCCGCGCTATTGTACATAAATCACCCATACTTATATACATACCCTTGGAGAGATCCTCTTGTGTTCATGCACCATCCCCGTTGCAACGGCCTTGAGAAAAACTTTCCCTTTTCACTTGCTATAAATTTGTTTACTAAAACTCTGACACCATCTTAATACTTGCCACATCTCGAGCCATATAATATCAATCCTGTAACCACCACTTCTTGTAAAGGATGCATGTTAACCCCATTAACAGCTACAAGCAATACACCATCAAATTACTACGTTTATCATAGAACGGTGATGTACTTTTGTTTGAGATGGAAGCAAAACAGGAACCGGAGCACAGAAGCATAAATGAAAAATTTTCATGCAACAAGAACCTAAAACATCATAAAGTTGCAAATGTCGCCTTTCAATTTCTAGTTAGAAGTTGAGAGGTTGCTTTTACAATTGATTAGAGTTGAGGTGGCAATTTGCCAATATCACCTTGAACAATACACCCCAACCCACACACACCGTATCTATTCTGACGACACAACACCCGTAGAATAGCGCACTTTAACCTTTTGAAGTCAAAATATCTTACCCATAAGAATCAACAATCTCCTAAAAAGCAAGAGTAAATTTGTTTGTTCAAACTGCAGCTAGTCCATATCAGAAGTTTACATGTTGCAAAAACTGGACACCACCCTTCTGTCACAAGGCATTTTTTCATTACATCTTCGATGAGCATGTTCAATATGTGGTGAATGGTTTATCCTTTCTCACCTTCAAAACAAGAAAAAAATAAACTAATATTCAGCCTTTTACCAAAAAACATTAGAAAGTTGAGCTAAAAAATTATTTAGAGTCCTTACAATTTATAACATCAGTAAAACAATAATTTGACATAAGGATTCCCAACAGACCAAAAGGTTCCACTACTCAAACTGGTCCCCAAGCAATAAGTTGCCATGATGTAGAAGTCCAGCATCAATTGAGGACTTGTAGTTTCAGCTTCAAAAGTCTATCGGAAACCTAAAATCCTAACACATCCCAGATTCACGTTTAAAATGGTAAAAAAGGAAATTCTGAACTTGGCGGTAAGAATAAACTATACAAGGATGACTTGCACATTCATTAATGGTTTCCTTTTCCATTTTCTAATGGAGCCAAAGACTCGCTATGCTTGGGTTTTGTAATATGATGGACTAGAGCAAAATGGGTAACAAACTATACACTTGTTATACTTCCTCCGTTTTTTATTATGACATTTTTGACTTCACTGACTCGTAGGCAATTTTTGGAAAGGAAAGAAACAGAGAGAAAGAAATAAAGAAAGGGACCCATGTGATAGTAGAGAGATAGAGAGAAAGATTTGTCCAAAAAAAAAGTGTCACAACTAAAAAAAGGAGGAAGTAGAACGAAGTAGCATGTTTTCTTCCTATTCGCTGAATGCTTCTTCGTCTTTTTCTGTTTATCCTCATTTAGTCTAATAACAAATTAAGAATTAGGGTAAAATCCTATAGTTATTCTCTCGAAGCCCAATGAAATTAGGAACCCCCAATCCCTACCTCTTATTTAATTCATCACAAAAGTTTCTATTTAGACACTATGCTAATGATATATTGCAATCTACGCCAATAGTCCAAAATCTTAATCTTTTTTTTCATGCAGTCGCTACTCACTACGAAAGACTCTTCCATTATATAGGCCTCCCAATGCTACATACCAAATACATCTTTAAAATCCTAGTACTACATACTAAAATTTATTTAAAGATCTTTTCCATGGAAGACTACATAGATCAACCCAATATAATAAGGTGCTTGCTCGATTGTATGATACTCAGTAGCTTATGTTCTCCCAAAATTTAATGAAAGGGGGAGGGGGGGATCCAGCAAAGCATGCCAAATGTTCTTCAGTGAGATGTGGTACTCCCATATTCACATATACAATCCAGCCACGGAACTTCCTATAAATCTAGTCCCCATTAAGGTATTCAGGTATCATGTCATGTTGAGACTTGGAATGATGATGACAATCAACACATGATCTCATAGAAAGCAGGTGGGCATCTGGAGCAGAATCAGATTGATCCTCTTGATGATGAACTTTTGCTGCTGCTAAATGGAATGATTCCAAAACATCACTTGTTTTTTTTATGTTTATGAATTTTGGCCGAGTGATGGTGATCAAACTGCTTGTTAAGTCTTTTGTGTTTCTTTTTGATCTTCTAGATGGCCACCGAATTCATTAGGTGTGTTTGCAAAATATTTTGTTGTACATGAATATTAATTTTTTTGGTGAAATGTTATTTATTTCCTTCATTTATTGTTGTCAATATTATTTTTGCCTTAGTATTTCAAACAAGTGCAAAGAATGTTTAACATGAAGCAAACAAAGAATAATAACACTTCATTAAAAAATGCTAAGAACTCGAAAAACAGGTAGAGTGGAAGGCAGATAGTTAAATGTTATGCGGGTCCAGAATAATATTAGATGCCTTAATTGGTACCAGGTGGTTCAAATGCCAGGCTGATTATTTATAACCAAGTAATTCAATGCTACGTTGGATGCAGTTGTACCAGGTGGATAGATCAAATGCCACGCTAATTACTTATAACCAAATAGTTCAAATGCTATGTTGGTTTAATATCCATCTTATAAATGGATAGGTGCCTGTTAAAAATAATATTTTTATGCATAGAAAATTAAGCGCAATTTCAGCAGATGCACCTACTGAAAATGACCATATGATTTTTGGAAGTTAATATATTTACTCTCTTCGAAAGTGAACTGTTTTGCTAACGAGAGTAGCTTTCCATATATTGATTTGTGTTACATTAAAATCAACCAAGATAAAATTTGGTGCGGTTGATATGCACCTGGCAGGTAACTATCCGCAATTTTATCATTTTAGACAAAGTAACATTTGAGCACATCCGAGTTCCAGTTCAACTTCGCTCTTATCATAGCATTGCAACTTGTCCTTATTATTGCAACTCTTCTAGTTGTCCTTTTTTCATTGAAATACTTTCTTTGGTTGCTTCTCCATCATGAGGTTCTTGTTCTTCTATTTGTGTGGGCTCTTTTTCTTCTTTCTTTCTCTTTTTCCCACTATTCCTTCTCCAGCAGCATAGCACATAAAGTACTTTTGGGTGACCTCATTTGTTCCTTGTTTCACTCTATTCTTGGCTTTCCTCATAGAGAACCCAATAAGACTAGCATGCTGACAATACAATTCATAAATTTCTTCAAGGGTAGCTCTTGTTTGCCCAATCAACGACCCTTCAATTTCTTCTACATTATGTACCGATGACTGTATATCACTCGTCAAGTCTGCGTAGTTAAACATATGAGAAAACAATAATACATATTCAATAAAAATTGAATTAAGATTAAGTAGCTAAAGGTTAAGCCATCTTAACTAAAAGTTAAGGTTTTGTAACTAAAAGTAAAGCTACAGAAACTAAAAGTTAATGTTCAGTAACTAAAAGTTAATATTAAGTAGCTAAAGGTTAAGCTATCTTAACTAAAAGTTAAGTTTTTGTAACTAAAAGTTAATGTTTAATAAATCAAAGTTAATATTAAATAGCTAAAGATTAAGCTATCTTAACTAAAAGTTATGTTGTTGTAACTAAAAGTAAAGCTACACAAACTAAAAGTTAATGTTTAATAAATAAAAGTTAATATTAAATAGCTAAAGGTTATTCTATCTTAACTAAAAGTAAAAATTTTGTAACTAAAAGTAAAGCTACAGGAACGTAAAGGAAGTAGTATAATGCTGTTGGGTTGTTCTTCAATTAAACTCCCTGTATTATTTGATTAATTCCAGCAACAATTAAACTCAAGAGAAAGAATAACAACTGAATGAATAATCTGATTCTTTTACACATCATTGAGCAAAATCACAAACTCAATTGAATTTAGAAGAAAGTTACCAATATGTACATATAAACCTAATTTTTGACTTATAAACTCAATTGATTTTCGAATTACCTTCATTGTTGTCAATTTTTTCAATAATTTGGATATCCATTCCTTCATGTTCAACAAGTATTTCAGAAATTTGTCTATCAACATCTTCAAGTTGAAGTTTTTCCACACTACTTTCAATATAAGATGTAAATTCTTCCTAAAAATTTGCAGTTCTTCCACCAATTGTATTGCTAGATTCTTCAGTATAATTTCTGTTAAGGTCGAATTGATGGATGTTCATCTTTGATTTCGATTTCGAAGAATGAATTTTAGGTTTGTGTTGATTTCAGAGCATTGATTTCAGTGAGCACTTAGGTTGAAATTGTATTGATTTCAGAGGAATGAAAGACGAGCGGCAGCGACGCTTTTTTTTACATCCTTAGGCTGCTTTTTGCTTTGGGCTCACGTGATAAGTGGCCGGTCCACACTAAAGTTAATGTGGGCCAGGTCCACGCAAGTCTTTTTTTGTAAAAGGTCGTGTGACATCTACATTATAATTATTACAGAGATAAAAGACATCTAATGCTTAGAACAACTATTACATTCAAAACAACTAAATTATTTATACACACTTGAGTGCAACTCTGAATTAATGGCTTCTACGTTGAGACCATAAGTTAATTTCGGTATGTGATAACATGCATCTTTATGGATGAAGAGCTTCATAATTTGTTATAATTGTCTTGAAATATGAACTTGTACAACATATTAAATCTTATTGAGTTCCCATCATCTTCCTAAATAAAATAAGCCTAGAAAAGAAAACAACATAAAATATGTGTCATGGAGGCAAGACAGAGAATCCTCTGAAAAAAAGTGGAGCAAAATCCTATAGGGGAGACATTAAGCAGAATATTATGAAGAAACGAAAAAGAAAAGGTTGAACTCGCTAGTCGGAGAGGAAATTGAGACTTACCATGGTCAAAGTCATCCATAACATCCCCAACAGCAAAATAGGATCAGGGTCTTTTATAAAAAAGGAGAACGATATTTCTATCCCTTATATAACAGAGACTAAGGTGTTATTATTCTAATGAATAGTGTTTCTCAAATGATTATCATTTCTCTTGCTTTGTTCAGATGATTAGGATAATTTTTATTTTGTTTTGTTTTACTTTTTTTTTTTACTTAGGGTAATTATTCTCGCATAACCAACTCGATAGACACGAAAGAAGAGCTACTAGCCAAATAAGTATATACTAATGGTATGTGCCAAAATTCACTAAGAAGCGTGAAGCTTTAGTTCTAATCTAATGTATTTTTGAATTGGGAATCAGGCCTAGGATTATTTGAGTTGGTATTTTATCAAACTACAAGACATTTGTTTATTTTCTATGTGAATTTAATAATTCTCTTTTTGGGATACAATTATTGTTACATATAGTTTGACACTTATACGATTAGAGAGAATCCTCTTATCAAATGGACGAATCTTTTAATCGTTGTTATGCAATTCAGTTAGCGACGACCTTAGGTTTATTAACTTTATCATAGAGGTTGAAAACCAACTTGTTCTATGTTTGTCACGAGAGATAAACTCCATGATTATCGCTATATATTAACAACTTTAGAGCTTGTTCCGATAGTCTTCTTTTTTTCATATATATAATGCATATTTATTGAATTCTTTATTGAGAATTGTGAGAATGTTTATTGAGGTATTGGGAGGAAGGATGGATGTAGAAAGGGAGAGTGTGAGATTGTCTGAGATATGTAGGAGGGTAGGAAGGAGAAGACTAGGGATTCATTTGGTGGAGATACGAGGGAACAAGGTAGCAAGAGGGCAGGAGGACAAATTATGTTTTCATATGTACAATGTTTAACATAGATGATTTCTGTAATATTACGCATACAAAAAAACACTTATAACAACTACACCGATATTCATATATATATATATATATCAACATAGAAATGCATTCCATAAACTGAATATCTTACGATATGAATAAACTGAATACTTTAAGATATGAATAGAAGAGCTGATTGTTTATGGCGAAATTTATAAAGTTTTTTTCTTGGTGTTTTGAGAAAATAGATATTGCCTTTTGAGATAGTGCGGGTGTTGAGATAGTACGCGAGAGGAACGAAGAGGAGGGAAGATAGGTAGGTTTTTTTGTATGGTTTATTAATTAGTTAATATATGAATTATTTTATGTTGGTTTAGTAAGGATATCAGATTTTTTATGTAAGCTCAAAAAAGTTGTTGCCCCGTAAAAGGCTTATATAGTAGCACAACTTAATTTTTTGTATTATTTGATTTAGCTTTTGGGTTGTGAAAAGGAGGGTAAGGAGAAGACAATAGTTCCGTGTTTTTCATGTAAGGGGGCGGGGAGCTAGATTGAGGAGGGCAAAGCGAAGGATTACTTCAAGAGATATGTGGAACCTAACCTGCCAAATGTCCTGGGGAACTAGGTACTTCTTCATGCAAATAGAGTTTATGTGTTGATGTGAGTATTACAATATTATACATAGCAAAAGAACTTACAACAATCATGCCGACCTTCTATATTAATATTGTTGCTTACATATGGTTTTATGTAACTACATGCTTAAATCTTTCGTTTAACTAATTACTTTATCTCTTTTTCAGGTTGGAACGTCATATAGTATGAGATCGATTTGTTTTTTTTTGTTTTGGTGATACTGGTTATTCATGGCAAGTATACTCATCAGGAAAAGTATATTTAACCTATACTAATATCGTTTCTTGAATAGTTGATCACTAGAATAATAAAGTATTTTAGGTTAGTTTATTTGAAGCATGTTTATGTTTGATCATGGTGGATATATTAATTACGAGGACAATACTCTATCAATTTTTAAAGGGGATTGCTAAATGCAACCTATGTTTTAAAATAATTTTGGTTTAAAAATTTTAGCATTAATATGTTAGTTTAACTTAAGTAATGGAATGTTTGATTTGAGCTCAAAAAGGGGAGGATATTACCCTTGAAAGGCTTATATTGTTTATATATTTTTATAACATATTTTTGAATGATTTTTCTTTTTTGGATTGTCATAAAACAAGGGAAGCATATGTAGAAATTTCTACCAAATTTCCTAGCTTAATTTATTCTAAAATTAAACTATTTTGGCTAATGAGCATATTGATTTGCTTAATTAAAAATTGTATTTGTCAATGGAGATACATATATAGCATGTTCTTTGCCGATTTGAACAATTTTCATCTTTATAGTGAGATGAGCATAACATTTTTGTAACCTTGTGCATTTTATAAAGCATAGCAACAAAGTAGGTAGTAACTTGTAGCAAGCATTGATTCAGATGGCAAAATTAGTCTTTCTACTGCGACTTTTATGATTATATACAAGTTATTAGTCATAGTATATGTTAATCATTCGATTTTCTAACACCACAACAATGCAAGGAAATAAAAAGGTTATAAAAACTACAATCCAAAACCACACGCTCTAATTCTTTTTTACAAACTTTGGGGGCGTGTGCGTTAGCACGCGCATTAACAACTAGTATTAATAAGTGTTTTTCTTTGTACTATTTTCATTTTTACTCCTGTAAGATTTGAAAAGGAGATAAAATAATACGGAGTATACTCTTATAGATTTATCTGGCACCTTAATTTGGTATATATATGTGAACTTATGCGTTTCAATACAACTTTGTTTAGCTTTGTTTATTTCAGTTTTATTTAGTTTAGGTTTTTTTTTATTTTTACACTGATGTTCAGCTTATAAACAAATGGCCCATGTATGTTATGGTACCATTTTAGAAAAATAGAATAAATAAAAAAGGTAAATAATTATTTTTTAAGGGCCAACAATATTTATTGATGGTTGCCAAAATATCGTTATACCATGGCCATAATTATGTGCATCACAGCATAAGTAGATATAACTATACGTCTATACGAGTTTCATGATGTATTTAAGTTTATAAAAGTCTTAAGTTTTCACGTGATGGATTTACTCAAAGCTCGTGACATGGGCTTGTACTTTTTTTTTTGGTAAGGAGAAGTGGCCCGGACCCCGCTCGGGTCCTATTGGGCCAGACACTTGAGAGTAGGGGGGAAGCGTAAGGGAAATCCTTACCCTCAAAGTGCCCCTAGTGGGGATTGAACCCCCAACCTTGAGGTTGGAAGGGTACAATCCTTTCCTCTATACCAAGTACTACTTGGTATGGGCTTGTACTTAAAGTAATCAATTTGATTATGGAATGCATGACGTCAATTTCTTACATGGCTTAATTCCAAGTTCTAAACGATCTGCATATGTTTTTATGAAAGTATGAAAGTGCATGTTAACATGATTACATGTGTTGTATGAACATGAGTTTATATAAGAGAGTATTATATGTCAATTATGGTTTATATGTCAAATATGGTTATTGCCTTATTTCAAGGAAGTATGATTTGTATGCTAAGTATGTGTATGCTTTATGATCTCCTGGATATATGTGTCTGTAAGTGTAAAAGTGTTTTCGAACTAAAACTGTTTTTACGGGCTGGAGTAAAGTTACG
The DNA here is from genome assembly GCA_947645195.1 of Patellifolia procumbens. Classification (NCBI taxonomy): domain Eukaryota; kingdom Viridiplantae; phylum Streptophyta; class Magnoliopsida; order Caryophyllales; family Amaranthaceae; genus Patellifolia; species Patellifolia procumbens. The sequence goes on along the minus strand of CANSGD010000260.1, from coordinate 58,945 downwards.
AGTTTTCCACTCATTTTGGAATGTTCTCTTTCTTTTCTTGTTTCTCTATTTTTCTTCTGAACGAAGCTTAGGTTATGAAAGAAAGATCGGGATGGATCTGCGAAAGCAAGTGCTTGAGATGGACTTCAAGAAATGAGATAAAGCAAGTATGTAAGGTCTTAGTTGTAATTTGAGATAATGAGCTTTTGTAAGAATATTATATTATTAGTGGCCATAACCCACAGGTTTAAGGCACTTGGGAGAAATTTCTTTCAATGGTAGAATTTTCGTATAATAATAGTTATCAGGCTACCATTGGGATGGCTCCATATGAAGCACTCTATGGTCGAAAATGTCTGATAGGCTAAAGTCGTATCACCTAGTCAAAGATAAATCCTAAGTCCTCTAACAATGGTAGTCAAGGGAAGTAGGGTCTAATCCACAGAGAGACGGAGTTTTAAGTTAATATTCAGCTAAACAGCTACTTCAGACAAGATCAGACAAGAATCAGCTGAACTACTAATTAAACACTAGAAAGCAATATAAAGAGAGATTCTAATCTATGAAATAAAGGTCTAGGGAATTAGTTCGGTCTACCATGCTTATACCAATCAAAGGATCAAACAACTATTAGAACCTAGGTCAAGAATCGATAGATTAGAGCACGTGTCAAGCTATGGTTAAGTCTCAACGCCCATATTCAACATATGCAGCATGTTCACAAACATAATCAGAATTACTGATGTGTACTAGGCCTCTAAAAGTAAGACGGATCTGTGCAAACGATTATTAACCTCAAGTAATCAAAGAAACTGCGCAATAACGTTAATTACTCAATAAGAACAAATCACACCATAACCTATCTCATCAAACCCTAGAAACTAATAGCAATTCAAATAATCAAGGTATAAACATGGCTTCCCTCTCTAAATCTCTAGAAATTAAACTACTCACTCACAATTGAATCAACAATAATAAAACTAACATGAAACCCTAATAATTGCATCATGAATGAATAAATAATTAAACTAAGTAATCAAGAAATAATTAAAGAGATTAAAGTAGAGAAGAGTATCAATTGATCCGGAAAGCAAAAACGTTTATTGAAAACGAATCCAAGGTTCAATCACCTTTAATCTAATCTAGAGTGTTTAAACTAAAATAAAACTAAGCTAAGAACTTTGGAAATAAAACATAATAAAAAAATGTCTCTAAAATACAAGGAAAATGTACTTATAATACCCCAAAAGTCTAATTAAAAACGGAAACTAAGATAGAAATTCTGCGTCGACGAATAAGGGAACCGATCGGGCAAAGAGCCACCCGATCGGGCCCACACAAAAATTTGCTAAGCATTTCTCTTGAATCCCACGCACAGCAGCACAACAATTTTGGGAAAAAAATGGACCCACCCGTTTTTCGAAAAAACTTTGTATTCCGTCCGAAAAAAGCGTCTCGAAGTACGTGCCCGAAAAGCCGGCTTGTAGGTACTCATTTCTTAGGGAATCTCAAAATTCGTGCCCATTAAGGGCGTACGGTGGTGTCCGTTTTTCAAAAGAACTTCGTCTTGAGTATTAAAAACGCGATTAAATATTATCTCGAAATTTGTGTCCATTACCGTGTCATTTATCCAAAATATAGTTTAAAAAATTGTAAAATTGAATAAAAAAAGATTTTTAAAATGTTAATCATGATTTGACCAGTCAAATTATAGATTAGTAAGGTAATTAGTGAAATTTTGGAGTGAGTTAAAAAAGTTGAGCCCTAAAACTAACGGTGTTAAGATTTTCCATTAAGAGGTGGATATTTAAAAACGTGAACATAAGTAGAGGTGGTTATTTAAATGCAAAATAATTTGGGGTGGTTATTTTGAAATTGGTGTATCTGACAGGTGGTTATTCACAATTTATCCTTTCAGAAATTTGGCATAAACAGGGACTTGGGTAATTAAATCTGTGAATGGAATCGTTACCTCAAGGTTCTTGACCATAGCCAATAACTTACCAAACTGCTAATCGACCTTTGATTGCTGCATCCTGTGAGGAAAAGGTAGCCTTGGTATAAAAGGCATTTCAGAAACCTTCTCCTTTTTCTTCCCTGTCTATTCAGCTTCCTCAGATAAATCGACTTCAGATGTCGAACTCTTGTTTTTTCCTTCCTCTACCACCCTCTTCTTCCCCGCAGTTGGGGCAACATCATCAATGGGCATTGAAGGGGCATCATAAGCAATGCCACTACGAAGAGTGATGGCATTCACGTGCTCTCGCTGAATGGGTTGCCCTGGCAATTCCCCTTGACGCCTCTGAGCACTAGTGCTTGCTAATTGTGCAATTTGAGTATCGAGAAGTTTGATGTGCTTCTCTTGGGCTCTTTGTGCTTCCTCATTAGCTCTCTGCATAGCTAGCACTTGTCTCTCTTGAGCTCTTTGCGCCTCATCTTTAGTACTACCTCCGTTTTTTTTTAATCGCTACACTTCCCTTATATGGCAATTTGGAATTAATCGCTACACTTCTATTTCTTTCCATTTTTGGTAAGTTTTTTGCTATGAATTTACCATATTACCCTTACTTTAAAAATTAAATCTTACTTAATTACTAATTATAACTTTATAAATAAAAAATTAATACTTCACTAATTACAAATTATAACACATAAACCCAACCCATTTCCCCACCCACAGCCACCCCTCTCTCTCTCTCTCTTCTCTTTCCACCACCACCACCACCTCCCTATCTTCCTCACCCATTTTGTCGTTCCCAACACAACTGCCAAACCCCAACCTCTTCCTCACCACCCCCCATTTCCCGGCCACCTTCCTCCCACCCACCTCCCTCTCCGGCGCTCGGCCCCCACCTCCATTCGCAACGGCTAAACTCCTCGCAACCACCTCCATTCGCAACGGCTTCACCTCCATTCGCAACGGCTTCACCTCCATTTCAACTCATCTACAACAGCGGCTTCACCTCCACTCTTCACCACCATTCACATCCTCACAACGGCTAAACTCCTCCCCACCACCATTCGCATCACTCTTCGCCACCACTCTTCTTCTTCCTCTTTCACTCTATATCTTCTTACTCGAATCTTCTGGGTTTAAGGTTGTAGGTGGGTTGAATCTTTAGGTTTAGGGTTGTGGGTGGTCGAAATTTTGGGTTTAGCGTTGTGGGTGGGTCGAATCTGCCAGGAATAGGGTTGTGGTGGTCGAAATTTTGGGTTTAGGGTTGTGGGTGGGTCGAACCCTCGGGAATAGGGTTGTGGTGGTCGAAATTTTGGGTTTAGGGTTGTGGGTGGGTTGAATCTGCCGGGAATAGGGTGGTGGGTGGTCGAAATTTGGGTCTAGGGTTGTGGGTGGGTCAGTGGGTGGTCGAATCTTTGGGTTGTGAGAGGGTGGTTGGTGTTGGGGTGGGTGGTTTGAGGCTGTGAGGGTGGGTGGTGATTGGGGGTTTCTGGTGGTAGTGGTGGTGGTGTAGGTTTTCAGTTGGTGGTGATGGGTGGGGTGTAGGGTGGCTGGTGGCTGGTGGTGGTAACTTAATTTGCTTTTTTTTGTTAATTTACTCAAATGGTCCCCACTAACTTACCTAATCATATACCCTTACATACAATTAAACCCCAAACCAAAGTCACATACTTCATGATATTTCATCACCATGTCATCATCGTTCATATCCTTGCTAATACCTCTCATGCAAGACGACAGGAAGAGAATAGGTACGTCACTCGACAAGGCGCCTCCTATATCAAAGTTTGACTCAAGATGGACTTCTTTGTCTTGTGTGTCAAGGTTTGGTTGGAATCTCTCATTTTTTAAAGCAGTCACTATGTCCACAATCTCATCAACTATAGCATATAATTTAGGATCGGAAAAGAAAGTCTGACTATTTGGAATGCTACAATTACTTTGCCTATTCTTCAATGCATTAACGCGAGCAATGTGCATTTTTGAAACAACGTCCAAATCTCTAGATAGCATCATCAACTCACAATGCATTTCCTACCAAATACAAAAACAAAACAAAACAAAAAAAGAAGAATTCAAGCATCATATAACTTTTGATTGTAAAACTCTAACTTTTAATTACTCAACCTTAACTTTTGACTGCTAAACCATAACTCTAAAATACAAAATCTTAAGTTTTGATTACTGAACCTTAACTTTTGATTATTAAACTTCAACTTTTGATTACTGAACCTTAACTTTTGATGCTAAACCTTATCTTTTAATTACTAAAACTTTACCTTTGATTGCTAAACATGAACTTTTAATAACAAAAATATAACTTTTAAATATTGAAGATTAACTTTACAATACAAATACTTACATCCTGTGCAATCTTTTGAATATCTTCACCAGTTGGTACACCTTCAGGTAACTCAAACTCAATCTTGTTTGTAGAACTTGAAGGTCCACTACCTAGCCCCCCTTAGCTTCGTCGCTTCTGGCGAAGCTGCGAGCCTTACTACGCTCAGGAGGCACCAGTGGAAAAGTAGCTTGAGATGGTCCATCTTCTAAGCGAGCACAAACTGGATAAGTATCCATATCTATAAAAGAAGTACCAAACCCAGCTTTCTTTTCTTCCATTACTCTTTTTTCAAACGAATCAGTCTCCCAATAAGATATCAGAGGAAGTTTAGAAGATGCAAGAAAACCTCGAAATTTGGAGCGATGTAAATACATCATCTCCAAAAACAGTATACAACCTCCAACCCAGTCAGATTTTTCCCCTTTCTTCTTCCTCCAACGATGTATTGCGTGCCCCGTCATTTTCAACACAAAACTAAACCAATCAAAAGTAATAATTCTATCTACTTCCTCTACAGCAGCTAACAACCTATTATCTACCGTCCGATTAGACTTCGGACGCAAAAATGTGCTACAAGCGTATAACACAAACAACCGCTTGATGTCCTCACCTGTGGGTTTAGGCATCCTAGAACCAATAGATGTCATTACCTCCTTCAATTGAATTAAAGGAATGCCATTAGATCTCAACTTAACATCAAATCTACTATACCATTTAGCCATCAACTTTGTGTCTCGAAATGACTCAACAACGTCATTCCTTTTATTTCTAGGCAAACAAAAAGCGTCATGAACATCGTCAGCAGTCAACTATATCATATACTGGCCTATAGTTAACATATAATTCACGTCATTAAATCTATCCAATAACCAAATACCTAAATCCTTAGAACAATCACCGAGTTTTAACTCTCAAAGACCTCCAAACCCTATGGACTTAACATCATCAAATTGTCCAGTAGATAATGCACCTATAAGTTCATACAGAGGTCTTGGTCTGAAGAAATTTTAACTTCCTACAAGAATAAAAACAAGCTCATTACACACTGAGGCAATATCACATAAAGGAGATCAACAAGCTCATTACAAACTGAGGCAATATCACGTAAAGGAGATGAACAAACCCATTACGGGACTCATTACAGGACTCGCGGCAGCTACAAATCCAGTCCCATTTTATTGTCCTCGATGGTTTTGAATTCACATTTACAATTCACATTCACATTCACATTAAGTCAACAAGCACATCATCATTGCCACTATTTGCTTACTGCCTACCAATTGACAGTATGTGTTTTACTTTACCCAACCCCACAAAGGATTTGATGTGCTAACTTGCTCATGTGTGTATGCTGCATAATCATTGAACACTTTTCTATGCTTTTATATATATGTCTGTAAATCTTTTATTGGGGAGCTGCTACATCCCGACAGGGAAAGCTACATAGGTATCGTCCATCTGCAAGATGGGCGAATCTGATTTGACTGTCGAATCGGCTTTCTCGTTCTTAAGGACTTTCTGCCCGGTAGGCTTTATAGAGGACCTGCCTTCTTGAACTATCTCTCTTATTTTAGAGGTTCACAACATTTTAGTAAAGAATAGCCTTTAAGGCGAAAGGCTTCGGAACAATCCCGAGTGAGCTCAAGAAGTCTCAGTTTCAGGAAAGTTTAGCAAAAGAAGCAAGGTTGGGTTGGATTTACCTTGTTGGGGGGGGTCCCCTGGGGTGCATAATAGATATTCTAACTCAACAGGAAAATCACAGAGGGTAAGCCACACAAATTGTACAGCTAAATCAGAGAATCATAGTTGCCAGACCCGTATGTTAGAGAATGCAAAGACGAGGTATAATTTAAGGTAGTAATTTGATAACTAAATAAAGACGAGGTAGTTTTAACTTTGATAAGAACACATGTTATATGTCAAGTGGCGACACCAATGAGTGGGTGACGAGTACTATTTTCGTTAAGGGAAAAATGTGAATTATCAGCACTAAATCAGTACTAAAACAGAGTAGTTCATACCATTATATATAGGTTTTAATTCATTAGTAACAGCTATATCAACACTAAATCATCACTAAAAAAAAGACTCAAGGGACCATTACAGTGGACAAACACATCAAAAACAATTCATAAATGAACCATAACAAAATCATTTAAATGTCAAAAACACCATACTAACTGTTGTTCATCAGTTTCATGGACATAAGAAGTTTCGAGTCTCTCTTTTTTACTCATTCTGTTTTGTTGGAGATTATGGCTTGAAGAAGTTTCATCAACCATTCTCTTACTTCTTCCTCCATGAATGGCTACTGACTTCCTTCCCATTTTCAACTTTTAACTAAAAAATTCAAGAAAAAATACACTATATTACTACCAATTAGAGCATTAGAACTCAAATTACACTATATAATCATAGAACTCAAAATAATGAAATCAATGAGCAAAACGAAAAACAAAACCCCAAATCTAACATTGAAATGGTTGGAGTATATATTACTACCAATTCGAGCATTAGAACTCAAATTAAGCTATATAATAGTAAAACTCAAAATAATGAAATCAACGAGCAAAACGAAAAACAAAACCCTAAATACATCATTGAAATGGTGGGAGTACAAAAATTACAGTCACAACAATAAAATTGAGAAAAAAACTTATCAATTTCGAACTTGTGATAGAGAAATCTCACAAATCAAACACCCTAAATCTGCTTCACAGGACCGAGAGTGCGAGAGGAGAGAGAAGAGTGCGAGAGAGTTGGAACGAAGAGAGAGAAGTGAGAATGCACTGAGTGACGTGAGGAGTGAGAGTGTTGTGTTTGGGGAGGTCACGTAACTTGCCGGGTCTATAATAAATTTAATATAGATTCGGTACATTTAGACTTACGTCTTTTTACGTATGAAAAATTATGTTACCCTCTAACAAGTAACTAAATACAATAAAACAAGTACAAATGAGTTCATATCAGTCGACCAATTTTAATACATAATCCAACATTAACAATTGAAGAGTTAAGACTCCCTTTTGACCTCTCCGCCTCCGGTAACCAATCCCGGAAACAAATTAAAATCTATCCAACTATTCCTACTCTTCCTTTCTTTATTTCGCTCCCCCTACGGCCCTACGTTCTTGTTCAAATTGTTCAGTTTGTTCTCTTTCACTCAAAGGCTGAAATCCAAAGAACAGATCTTTCTGGGTAGAATTGGGTTTTGGGAGGGCAGAACAATACAAATACGCAAAACCCATTTCTTCAAAAAAATAAATTTACTCCGTTCCGCAGATGTATTTAGGAATTAGGGAAAGTGGATTCTATCTCTCGAAGAAACACAGAAAGCAAAAACCCTAGAAATTGAGGAAGTAGTTTGATCGGAAAAGTGATTGAGAATGTTATTAAGGAGTGGGAGGAGATCGAGATCAAGATCGAGATCACCACCACTTAAAATCCCACGATTGATGAGGAGGTCGAAGCGACGGAGCGTTGATGAATCCGTGAAAGATATACGAGTTTATTACAGAATGATGGGTGCCCTGGGTGGGGGGAGTGCCACGAAGTCGTTTTTGCTTAATATATCAGCAAATGATATCCTTTTTTTCGACCATCTCAACTACTCCAAAAAGATTTCCCACAATCACAATCACAATCACAATCACAATCACTCTGATGAAGAAGAAGAAGACTGCGACAGTAGTCTAAGGTTCTGTAGTCGCCCATTGGAATCTCAATATATAGCTGGTGTTTCGGAAGAAAAACCATGGGTAACGCTGCAGTTATTGGCTCCACTGTCTACGGTTGTTATTATGGTACAATGTTAAAGCTCGACCTTTGCGATCCCCAAAGTGGTTTTCATCGAATTCCATCCCCTCCCTCTTGCCCTGATCCCTACTCCACAATTCTAGCAGACGACAGGCTGACTCCCAAGCTTATCGCTCTTCGCGGCCGTCTTTTCTTTTTTGGTGGCAATCTATCTTGTAAACCCTTTGCAGATGTTTACAACCCTCTTACCAACTCCTGGTCTCAGCTCCACGCACCTAAGAAACTCGATCTACACAAATGCCTAGTAGCCTTTAGAGCATCTCTTGGGGAGTCCAGGGGCGAAATTCTCTTTTACGGCGTTCATGATAGGAGTTCTAACAGGTCACCTACTTGGATCTACATTTACCGTGTAGACTCCGATAATTGGAGACCCCTTGGCCTTCGTTCTCCTGTCAATTTCGGTTTTCCTAAACCTATGGACTGGTTTATTGTTGGTCAGAAGGCCGTCATTAAGGAACAAGACCACAGCTGCACTACTATGTATTGGCTTGATCGACTAGGCGTATTTCACGCTTTTTATTGGAAAACTTTGAAGGTGTCTCATGGCCAACTTGTTGGGTTCAAGCATGAGAATTTGCAACTTATGCTACGAGAAGATTTCTATTCTTTTTCTTTCTTTCATCTAATTGGTCATCTCTTTTGCTTGGCTTGGAGTTGTTACACTCGGGACATTGCCTACCACATCACCTTCTTAAATGTCGTCGAGGATGACCCTGCTCCTGATTCACTCACTGCCTATGTTGTCGGCTGTATCCAGTATACTACTGATTGTTTTCATGCTTGTTCTGATGCTTTCCCTGTTTAATGCAGGTTAGTTTTGTTTTTTCTTTTACTAGTTATATTTCCTTTATTTTATCCTACTACTTTACATTGTTTTTGTTTTTGCGTATATAAAATATTATGGTCCTTGAGTTGAACTTTAAAACAGTGAGAAGGCATTTGTCAATGCCAAAAAAATCATGTTATTATTGTAAAACTACAATGATCCTAATGTAAAATACCAAAACTGTTAACAAAGGTAACAGGATCTTAATGTAGATATGATGCTGAGTATATTAATTATTAGTGACTTGGTATTTTGCCAATGTTTATGAGCACAGTAACGTTATATATTGGACACATGCTATGCTGATATTTTACAAATATTGATGAGCACATTATCAGCCTAATTTTAGGTGAAGATTATCCTGCTAATGTGTATACATGGAAGATTATCAAATTCAAATTAAAGCTTGATAACATGTTTTAGATAATGAAAAATTGATAACAAAAATAGGTGTATGCAGTGGTCGCTTATACGGTTCTGTTACAATGAAGTAGAAAAGAAACAATTACCTAGAAATTGCAAATCTTTAAAATATTTCCCACTATGCTCTACTTTTGAAAGTATTTACCTAGATATTGTCTACCTCACCTCTCCTATTATACTTAAACTCTTGAACTTTGGTTTATTGCTTTTTAGTCCCTTCTTACACTAAAACTATTATTATTAGGTTCTAATCAACTTGACTATTTATCAAATCGAATATATTAGTAACAGAACATATCATATAACACTGACAGGAAATAAAATAGTATCAGCATGCAGTTACCTCAATTAATTATCACGTTTAAATATCTTTTAATGACTTTTAACGGTACTAGTTACCACAGTTCTACTACTTGTATCTTAAATAAATTACTTTATATGTTTACAAGCCCACCATGCTCCGTAATAAACTAGATAGAGAGTTTTGACCGATACCTGAACTTAGTTGGCACTGGGTCCTCCACCGCTCTCAGCTTCCGACTTTACCGAGGTGACTAACCTCGACCAAACCTCCCTTGAATCAGGCACAGCACAGATCTGTTTCGTTTCCTACCTCAGACCATAGTCTCTAACTAGATTATGTTTGATAAAGGGATTTTGAACAAGAAAATAGTTTATTTAAGACGCAATGTTCGAATGGTTAACGTTCCCTTGAAAGAAAAACGTTTATTAATGTAGAAAGATTACAAAACATACAAACATCTTACAAACATTTAGACACTCATGACTCTTACTAGAGTTGCTTTGCTTTAGAGCGATGGAGTTACCAATCTCTCTCTTAGAGCAATGTTGCTTCTCTAGTGAGTTTTCCTCTCCCAAAAAACTTTGCCTTACTCTTACACCTTAGTGCCCTTTATATAGTGGAGGGCTATTACATAGGATACCCTACATCAGAAGAGATGCTAAGGGCATCTTTCTTTTACAAAAGCAAACCATTCAAATAGAAAAAGATAAAGCTGACTCAGATCCGTATAAGAAGAAACGTGTGATTATATTTCATCCACTTGCTCTTTGCTGACTCAGAGTGTTGTAGTAGGAAACTGTATAATCCAATGATACCAGGAACGCGGAACGGAGTGCCGATCTCCGATCTGAGTCGTTCGTTCCGGATCGCGGAACAAACGCGTCCCAGTTCGCTGCGAGTCGCGCCCCAGTTCGTCGAAGGTGGCGTTCCTTCACAGATCTAGGGTTTTCGAATGAATACAACGTTTTAGGGCTGAGAAGAAGACTGATCGGCCATCGAGAGAGAAGAAGAAGAGAGGAGAAGCAGCGGCACTGAGAGAAGAGAGGAGAAGAAGCTTAGTTTAAAAACGTTAATTTGGGGGAAAAAACCCTAAATTTTGATCGACGAGCAATTAGTAGCCGCCACCTAGCCTGAGGTGAAAGATGCTGCCGAACATCCACCTCCGGTAGCCGGAGACACTCTGGTTGCTGTCGACAGCTTCCGTTGGTGTCACTCCTCGATCTTTCTTCTCTGTCTCTTTCTTCAGTCTCATTCGTCGAAGCCTGGAGTTCTTTCTTTTTTTTCATTTTATTTAATGTTCACTGGGTGAATTGTGAGAAAAGTAAAAGTTGGAGGATTACCTGTCACTGTCCCATTAATGAGAGCATGTGAGTGCACTTCTATGTTCCAATTATATTCTACTCCATATTTTTATTTTACTGCAGTTTTAAAGGGGATATAAAATTTACCTTTTCTGATAATTTTAAAGTATGAGCTCTTAATCTGTAAAAAGCAAAAATAATAATAGCCCCTCAAAATAATAATAAATAATAATAAGTGCGCCTCGCCTAAAATAATAAAATTTACCTTTTCTGATAATTTACCTTGCCATGTTTGTGTTACTTTATATGCTTTTCATTAATTTTAAAATTTTCATTTTTTATTTTTTTGAAACTAGAAAGAATATATATATATATATATATATATATATATATATATATATATATATATATATATATATATATATATATATATATATATATAAATTATTTTCGTACACAATCGTTCCCGATTCACTCTGGATAACGTTCCGCGTATCCGTTTTCGTTCCCCGTTTCGAATCGAACCTCGTTCCTTGTAACATTGGTATAATCATCATCCCAAGTGAGAAAAATATATAATAGATATTCTTGCCCTTCCGGGGATAGGAACTTGCCAGCCTCTACTTGTTCTAAATATTCGTGGACTGATTCATTATAGTCAATGGCCTCTTCAAAATATTTTTTCATCTCGTTGTGGATGACCACCGTAGTTCTTCCTATATGCAAGATAATTATATCTGGTTGTTTTAGAAGCTGATTGATGATATGTCAAAATGTAAAAGAATCCCATTGTACTTGTTATATTTATCTGTTTTCGACAGATTGGATCCTTAGATCTGTATCTGGCTGCTCCAAATATTATTAGAAAATGCAGGACCTTTACCTTTCCTTCGAACACTTCGATGCAGGCACTATGGATTTCATGGTCGTAACCGTACGTTATGTTTTTAATAGCAAACCTGTAAGCTCTTCTGAATACATATTGTTGAAACTTCGTCAAGTTAATGGCCGACAACTCTCCTCTCAAATTTAGAGGATACCTTAGAGATTGAACCATTCCATAATCCCAAGCTTTGTGAATTTCTTCGGTGCTTGGAGGTATTTTCCCTTCTATAGGAAGCATGGAAAGACTTCTATAAAAAATTCCAGAGTTATCGAACTGATGCATCTATGATCCCCATAAATCATATATCTCGTAGTATTGATATACTCTTCCTGATACAAGAGCATACCATGCTCTAAAGTCATTGCCCCTCATCTTTCCCAGAATTACATTATGTAGGTCAGTGGGGGAGTTTTTGTAATTCTATAATTAACTCTAACATTAGGAGTCTTCGGACTGCTCTATGACAGCCTTTAACAAGTCCATCTCTAGACCTTGCTTTTTGAGGAAATTATAATGGCCTGCATTAAAGCCCAAGTGGAGGGTGAAACCCGCTCTGTAGCTTCATTAGTTTCTTTAATTAATGCCCAAGTGGAGGGAGGCTCCTGTCTTCTGCCAGCTGTGCTAATTGGTGAGGAGGAGGGTCTTGGCTCTTCTTGACTCTTCTTGCCATTGGCTAGCTCTCTAAGGCTATCTACCAACGAGTTTTTTGATCCCTGTATGTGTTCAACGGTAAAAGAAACTTGGTTAAGCCATAGTTGCCTACGCAGGAGTCTCCATTGCGCTTGCATATTTGATAGATTCTTTTTAACAAAACCAAATATTCCTTTGCAATCTGTTCTTATCAAGAACTCTTTTGGTGCTAGGAATATCAAGAATTTTTCAATTCCCCTTATGATCACTAAAATCTCCTTCTGCATTGTAGGGTAATTGTATTCTGCTTTATTAAAACTTCCACTACTGTACCGGCATAATTTTTCACCATCTTTTATTTTCAATACAATACTCCAGTGTTCATTACTAGCATCTGTTTCTAGAATCAGATTATTTTCACTGGTAGGCAATGTCAGTACTGGTAAACCCTCACATAATTCCTTCAAGTCTTGGACTATTTTAGAATCGTTGTCTGCCCATTTCCATGGTACTTCCTTTTTTAGTTTTTGTTGCAAAGGTTTTCTTAATGGAGCAAGATTTTTAATAAAATCAGAAGCATATGTTAAACAACCCAGAAAACTTTCTAGTTGTTTTCTATCTTCAATTTCATCACGAAAATTTTCGATCTTTTCAAGAATATATTTTTGTAATATTATTTGTCCTGCACTCCTACTTTTATCTCTAGACCTAAGAAGTCTATTTCTTGTTGAGCAAAAACACATTTATCTATTCCAAGAATGATATCATGTTCAAAACATTTCTGAGTTACTTCTTTCAAATCTTTTTTTGTGTTTTTCTAGTATCTTAGAGAATATTAGGATATCATCTATATAAACTAAGCAACAATGACTTAGTTCTCTAAAAATGTTATCCATTCTTCTTTGGAATAGTTGAGGGACGTTTTTTAATCCAAATGGCATAACTAACCATTTATAATGTCCTTGAGGGGTACTAAATGCAGTTAGTGGAATATTTTCTTCTTCCATTTTGATCTGCCAATACCCACTTTTACAATCCATCTCCGAGAACCAAACAACTCCTTGTATTCTATTGAACAAAACTGTTTTATTAGGAATATAATATCCATCAGATACAATGTTATCATTAAGCATTTTATAATTTATTACCATTCTAGCTTTTCCACGTTTTTCTTCTGCATAATTCCTTACCATGAAAGCTGGATTGCTATATGGACTCTTACTACTTCTTATTATTTTTTCTCCACTAGTTCTTTGATCTGTACGTCAAATTCTAAGATATCTTGATAGGTATAAACCATTTGCCTGACTCTAATAACCTTATTAGGATTTGTTAGAGTTATTTTAGCCAACGCTTTATCCCTTTCCCAATATTGTAAAGGGTTTGGTGAATACAACTTTTCACATAAATTTTCTTGTGTTTTAATTTTCTATTAAAGACGTTTCATGCTCTGAGATTCTCAGCTCTATTTCACGTTGTGTAGGTATAACCCTTTCACCACGTTGGCTGCGCGAAAACTCTATATTTTGATGTGTAAATGCCTTTACTAATTTGTTGATAGGTATTGCATGACCATTTATAGTGAATATTATCTGGTTGGTTGTTTGGGTGCATGGCGAATACAATGCTGAAAGTTATTACCAATAATCATATCATGTGATGGCTGATCAGTAGCCCATAATTTTAGGAACTATGAAGGCTCCTCCATATATAGCTAGGCTTCTTCCTAAGAACCGCCTCAAATATGCTACAATTAGGAAAGTATTTGTCCTTAAACACCTTGGCAACCAAACTTTGATCAGTCTTCAAAGTCCTCCAAATTTTCTTAGCCAACAACGTATCATTGAAAGCATTTAGGTCTCTAAACCCCATTCCTCCCTCACTTTTCCTCTCACATAGCGACTTCCATTGGGTCCAAAATAATTTCTTTTGATTACTCGAACCCCACCAAAACTTCCTGATTTCTCTTTCAATTTGATTGCACAACTCTAGAGGAATCTTGAAAACACTCATTGCATAACTATGGATGACTTGTGCTATCGCTTTAATTAGCACTTTCCTACCCAACCATGACAATAGTTATTCCCCCATTGTTGAAGCCTTTTCACCAATTTCTCTTTGAGAGGAAAAAAAGGTTTCATCTTTGATCGCCCAATTATTGTATGTAATCCAAGGTATTTTCGATGACAACTAACCTCCTCCACGCCCAAGCTCCCATTTATAGCCGTACACACCTCCTCTATAGCATCTTTACCGTAAACCACATTCGTTTTTTCATAGTTCACCTTTTGACCTGAGGTATTACAGAACAAATCTAGCAAGCGCTTCAGCTTATTTGCCATTGTGCAATCTACTTTAATAAAAAACAATGCATCATCCGCAAAAAGAAGGTGAGAAATTAAAGGCGCATCATCACAAATTTTAACACCTCTCAACGAACCATTATCAATAACAACATCAACAAGACTAGGAAGACCTTCAATACAGAAAATAAAAAGATATGGGGATAAAGGGTCCCCTAATCGAATACCTCTACTTGGTTTAACTAACCCAGCTTCTCCATTAACAATAAAAGAAAAAGAAACAGATCTTACACAACGCGTGACAAGTTCAACCCATCCCCTATCAAAACCTAGCTTAGATAACATAGACTCCAAAAAATTTCTACTCCACCCTATCGTAGGCTTTGCTAAGATCTAGTTTCAAGGCCATATCATCATTTACGAAAGAGTAGTTATATGACATACTATGAAAATTTTCAAACGCCACCATAATATTATTGGAAATTAACCTACCAGGTTTGAAGGCACTAGACTCAAAAACACTAAATCATCAAGGAAAGGTTTGACTCTATTAACAAGGACCTTCGACACAAGTTTATAAACTACATTACACAAACTAATAGGTCTAAAATCACTCACAAATTCAGGATTATTTTTCTTAGGGATAAGGACAACATGAGTATGATTAAAGGACTCAGGAATATCATGATTGTTTAAAATAGCAATAACACAATCAATAACTTTTATAGTTTTAAGTTGGATTGATGATGGGAAGAATCCAAATGAAATTATGAACTGGCGCTTCCAAGGTACGATCCTGTGCAAGTAAGATCGTGGCGCTTTCAAGGTAAATTAATAAGTTTCTTTATTTTTCATTTTTTTTTTCCTTTGGCGTTGGTTCTTAATAACGCATGCTGATATGGGTCACCTAGTTGTTGGGTGCTTTGTTGTACATGTACTCCGTACTCAGGCTCTGTTTGGTAGGATGTAAAATATTTTCGGATGAAATGGTTTTCCATGGAAAACCTTTTATATTGGAAAGTTTATTTTTTATGAAGGTTTTCTATTGTTTGATTGCATGTAAAATGATTTTCCTTCCTCTTGTGATGTAAAATGTTTTCCTTCTAATTTTGAGGGAAAATGTTTTCAATAAGGTGGAAAATGGTTTTCCAACCCAATATATTTCGATGTTTTACTCCAAACCAAACAATGTAAAATGGGAAAACTCTTTTCAGGAAAAAAATTTTACGCCCTACCAAACGGAGCCTTAATGGTCCAATCCATAGGTGTATAATATATTTATTCATAACATGAGAGAACGTCAAGATGTTGGCATGGCATGACTGAGACTTTATCACTCTACAAGTTAAAACAATGTAACTCGATGTTCATTAAGAGCACCTTGCAACCCTTACCTAAGTTAATTTCTCCCTTCAACTTTGTCTTTTTCATTAATATCAAGCTGTAAATGTAATACCCCTATTTTAAAGTGTAATTCATTAAGTGTTAAGTATGATTACTAGCCTTATTATATATTAAATATTCCTCGAGTTTATTTAAAAGAAATTGAGTTTGACTATGCAATTAGTGAATAACTAATATTCTTTATTTACTTAATCAAATTGTAATGTTTTACTGCAATTACTTCTACTGTACACTTTTAGTATGCAAATTGTATTTTGAAAATAAAAAAAGATGTACTTAAATATATGTATAAGGAGAGGATTTAAGATAATTGGACCAAATAGATTAGAAGGAGAGATTAGAGTAAGTTAGGGAGATGGGATAAAAGAGAGAAAAGAAAATGAAAGATAAAATAAAATTATAAACATAATAGAAGGCAGATGAAGGAATGAGAAACAGGGCTTAGGGAAAGAGAGGGAGGAGGAAGGGAAGAGAGGGAGAGGAAGAGATTGAAGGGACAAGAAATCTGACGACCCTTGTTCTTGTCGAGCGGCGGCCGCGAAGCCACCACAGACGGTGATACTCGAGTAGCGGCGTGAGGAAGAGAAGGTCGTTCTAGGGTGTTTTGTGCTTGATTAGGATCAAATTTTCCAACCTTTTCTCATCCATAATCTTCCTTGCTTATGGGTAAGTTGAATTCATACTCTAATTTCAGTTTTCTTCAAGTTTATAAAGTTAGGGTTTGTAGATTGAAATTGAATTGTGGGTTTTTGAATTGAAGGTTTTGAGTATGAATTGATTGAGTAGAAGGTGTAATTAGATGTTTAGAAGTTAGTTTATATTATTAGTTTGATTATCAAACTTGTTATTGTGAGTTAGAATGGATTGAAGTTAGTTGTAATTCATAAGCAATTACTGTCAGTTTTGTAAAATGCGTTTTTCGGCAATTTCTGGGCTTTTTTAGCAAAAATACTATTTCACAAAAGTTGTTCGTATTGAACTCGAGATAGGCTCAAGAAACGCTTGATTTGGACCTCGTAGGAGGGAGTTATGCTCATTTTAAGTTTCTGCCCAAATTCTATATTTTATATAGTTGATTTCAAAACTCTATGTTTTCATATGATTGTTTCATATTGAACTTTTGGGTATCGAAATGAATATATGATTCTTAAATGTTGATTTTATATAAAGTAAGATGAGTTTAATTAGTTTTGGTAAATGTTTTAGTTAGACGGCGATTAATGTTAAATGAAAGTTCGAGTTAGAACATGAAAGTCATTTATATGGTTTATGATATGTTTGTTTACATGATTTAAATGGAATTATAATAAGTTGGTGGTTTCTAAAACTAGTTTTAGTGAAATTTCATTACTAGTTAGCTAAGTCTATTATTAATTATTGAACACATGTATGTTATTATGTAGCTTTCGGTTTCACTGATGAGTCGTTTAGACCGAGGTAGTTATTTTGCTAACATTCGTGAAAGGTAAGATTCCTACTCGAACCTTGAATAGTTTACGAGAAAAGTTTAAAAAGGTAAGATTTCTTGTTTAAATGTTTTATAACTTTACAAGTAAAGTTTAAAAGGTAAGATTTCCTATTAAAACTTTTATAGTTACGAGAAGAGTTTCATAAAGGTTTTAAACTCATTTTGGTTGAGTATGATTTAAAAGATAGAAGTTTAGTTTCTAAAGGAACTTCTATAGTTTACAAGAAGTCGTTTTTATCTCGGTTTTGTTGAGAACGGATTGGATTGGAGGATGTTCCTACAAATATAGATAGTTTGGTTTCCGAACCGCAATTAAAGGAAAGGTTATAGAAAGATATTTCGAATAGTTTTATATTTTGAAAGTTGATGGGGTTGCCGATGTGGTATCCCACGAGAATAGTTTTTATTTTCAAAGTTGTGGGGATTACCTAAGTGGTATCTCAAGGAATTGGAACTTGGTCGAGTTTGTCTCGGCTTTACAGATACATAATAGAATAGTTGTGGGGGCACGTTGATCAGTACCTCAAGACTTTGATCTTCTACTGCGGTTTGGGCGTATGTAGGGTGTGCACACTAGGGGTCTTTGTCTATAGTTTTCCGGAGGGCCTAGCTAGCCCAAAGGCAAAGGAAAGTTCGTTCCATTCCCTAGATTTATGAATCTTTCTTCGTGAAAGAAAAAGGAAAGAAAGGATTGGTTATGAAAAGGAAAAAGGAAAGATTTGAAAAAGAGAAAAAGTAAGGATTTGATTCAAAGAAAAGTAATAAAAAGGATTTGATTTAGAAACAGAAAAGAACGGTTTTGTTTTATAAAAAGAAATACGAAAAAGGTTTTATAAAGTTACTTATTATTTGGTTTGAAAGAAACTGATTTAATATATATCCTACCTGCATATATGTTTGGCTTTTCAGTATGAAGTCTTGCTCAGCCAGTGTGGCTGATACTATGTGCCGGTATATGCAGGTACATGAAGGTAGTAATATTGAAGAAGGTTCGATATGTGTTATTCCTATTATTTGTATTGCGGCGAGGACGATCGACTTTGGAATAGTATAGTTAATAGTTAACTTGTAATTAAGTTTAAAGCGTTTGAGTTTATTAAGTTTAAACTATAATGGTTGCTGGATTTTTGATAACTACAGGTTAATAAGTGGACGCGAGTCCTAAATTAAGTTTTAGGCGGTCCGTTTTACAAACGAAACTCTGCCGGATTTTCACTATAATTTTTAATAACAAATCTAGTTGTTTAAAGTGTTTTAGGATCACTTGATAAAGTTTATTATAGTTAAAGGTTTAAATATAGTCATTACAATTTAAAAGTTGTAAAAAGTCAGTGTGATGGTCATAGTCCAGATTAGGTTTTTCGTTGCATTTAGGTCTTAATTAGGTTGGTCGTAGATCTGGGTTGTTACAGTAAATATCTATAACAAAATCAATATTGAAGTTGAAGCAATGGAATTGGACTTCGTTGCTATTATTTACATGTTGAGTGTTCATGCCAAAATCCACACAAGGTTTGAGACCTTAGCAAGTACATCTACAGCTAGACATATGGATGAATAATGCAAAGGAAATGATGAATGCTGAACAAGAAAGAAAGAAAAAGAGAACACTAATGATGGTGACGCGGAAAACCCTCCTAAATCAAGGTAAAGAAACCACGGATATGTTTGAGTCCACCAATCCACTATATTTTGAATTTGAGTACAAGTACAATGATTATTTGTGTTGTGGCTTAGATCTAAGAAAGATAGAAAGAGTAAATGTGAATATTCCAATTGCTTTAGAGTACAAAAAGAGATGTAGATTGTATTACTTCCTCTGTTTCTAATTAGTTGCCACACATTTTATTTCACGGTCTCCTATGCAACTTTTAAGGAGGAAAGAGATAGAGAGAAAAAAAATATAGGACCCACGTAGTTAGGAGAGAGATAGAGAGAAGGAAAAATCAAATATGGAAAGTGTTGTAACTCATTAAGAACTTCCTAAATAGAAAAATGTTGCAACTAAAAAGGAACGGAGGACATGAGTTTTTACTAAGTCTTCTAAATTTATATCTATTGTAGCTTGCTCTGCTGGTAATGGTTTGTTGAGCTTTTGAATGAGACTTCCTACTTATTTGGCATGTGGGAATTTATATTTGACTTGTTCTCCAATGAGTCCTATATAATAAGCTCCTTTGACTTGTGGAACAAACTTATTTGAACTCTGGCTGAGATATTTTGTCAATCCTCAGCTTCTGGAATATTTGATACGCCTTTAGCTACTTCCGACTTTGATAAGTGTCTACAACTTTAGTACTCGGCTCAGTTTATTAGAAATTAGCCATAACATTGAACACATGAGTGATTCCCTCTTGCCCTCTTTTTATAATTTGGAATATTCATTTCTACTGTCTCGTGATTGAACCTATGAAAGTTATTTTGGAAATGGATCTTACATTCCATAACAAACGCAGATAAACTGTCTAAATTCAAAAACTTTTGTTGCTCCAGATTGTAGTCTTTTAGTGGCATATACTTAAAATACTTTGTACTTTATAGTACTTAACTATGGTAGTACATCAATTGGAAGAGACTTGAAAGTATATGAAAGTAAGGATTTGCAGTTTGTTGTGGTCATCTGGGGAACACAAGCATTAATATTGCCAAGGTTCAAGTGATATACGGAGTACTTCGTAGTAGCTAGCTATATCTTGAAACATAGCTTTATGAAAATTTGAAAATTCATTATTTACCAAATAAACCTTATTTATGACAATGATTTTATGCCATCATGTCAACAAGGAACACTATTGTATATATTAAAAACAGTAAATCAGCTTCCATAAAAGTAATATAAAATAAATAAATAAATTATCTCATCAGATGATTGATAAGTGAGCTTTTAGCTCATTTTGGGTGACCTCTTTAAGCTTATTATATTTACTTTCATCATTGTTTTGTCTCATGTCTTCACCTTTTCCACTTCTTTTTTATTTGAACAAGTTTTCCACATCTTTTGACAATTTTGGCTCATCCTTCCATCTCTCCAAAAAAAATTCATTAAACGACCTTCATCATCTAACGCAAAATCATAATGAAAATCACTTTTCTCCGCTTGTCTTTGAGTAAAGTACTTGATCAGTCGATTACTATCACATCCATTTAACTCCTTCTTCCTTTGAGCAGCCACTGCATCATAGGCATCTCTGTTCATAAAACCTAAATTCTGTGAACTGCATGCTTCATTCCTCAAAACACGCAGTGCTTGTGCAATGCCAAGACCACTTCTTCTCATATTGTTTATCATATCTAACTGCTCATCACTCACATGTCTATGAGACCTTACCAAGTGTCTTTGACTAACTGGAACCATTGGACGGTTGTGAATCATGTGGTGCTTAACAACAATGAAAACACCAGTTTCGTTTACAACGTCAAATTGAACAAATGCTTTACAACCACAACGTTGATCAAGCTTCGCATATACCTGGAAAACCATTTAAAATAATATGTTCATTCCCTGTGCACATATGTACATTGACAAATATAATGTGTTCATTTTGGATAATATATGTTCATTTCTTGCAACCATATGCCCATCTAATTTACTTAAATGTACATCCCATTATTTCTAAATAATACTTCACATCTTCATTTAAAATATACCAACTTCCCATCTAAATATAATATACCTAGTTTCTTCAATATATGTTCATCGCTTTACATTCTTTAAAATATGTACATTATTAATATCCACATGATATTTGTACAAAAAATTCATGTACATTGACTATATGTAAAATATTTATATCCAGGTTTACAATCTGAACCAATTTGACCATTTTGTTTAATTCTATAGATGATACATTTTAACATGTTCATTTCATTACATATATATTCATATCAATACAATTAGCTACAAAGTATACAAATCAAAACAACATATATTCATTCAATACCTTGGGGGGATCCAAGATCAACTTTCTTAACGCATTCTCGGCTATAAACAAAAATATGTTGTCTCATTACTTTCCCACCAAGTACCAAAGAAATTTTGTCCTTACGTACCCCAAACCCTTTCCTAAATGCATAATCATTGTACAGTTTATATGTTTCATCATCATTGGCTACCTCCTTCAATAATAATTCAGATACCTCAGCCTCATGGAACTCTAACCACAAAAAAAAATGTATACAAGTTAATATACATACAACAACACAAACTCATAATAAAAACATAATCATACATCAAAACTAATAATGAAAAAAATATATTTCTAAACATAATAAGCATAAAAAGGACATAAGAATAACCTAAATTATTAAAAAAAACATAAAAACTAAATTACACATTATAAGCAACCCTGATATTTGGTTTACACAAACAATAATTTGACAAAACCACTAATATTTGAAATAACCAAGAAACTAAAAAAAGTACATTAACTCTAAGAACATGTTCCCTTTGTATCCACTGTATGTTCATTGTACTATTAATCTATTATACTATGAATAATGATACTGACAAATAAGTACATTCAACTTCAGAACATGTTCCATTTCCACAAACATATGTTCATTGTACCAATCAATTCAAGGTATTGTTCATAAGTTGGTTGGATTTTTTAACATTACCAGATATGTCATCTGGATTTGCATTTTCACTAACATGATTAACACCATCATCCAATTGTTCATTCAAACTAGTATTATCAAAAGCATTCCAAATATTACCACCATTTACATCTCCACCATTTATATCACCATTTCTATCTAAACCATCCATCTCTAATTACTTTTATGAAAAAGAAACAACTAAATAATATATACATAAAACAAAAACAAAAAAAATCCAGAATTTTCTATATTAAATGAAGAATTTAATACAAGATTTTTTGCACAGAATTTCGAAAAGAGAGAGAAAGATGATAGAATAAATATAAAGAGAGTTTCATAATAGAAAGAAACACAACTCAATACTTATTGTATAAGCTGAGGAGAGAGAAATAATCAGCTTTTCAAAAATTTGAGAAACCGCCAAAAGTCAACCAAATTTTGGGACCACTTGAATTTTTAGGGAACACTTGCTATTATAAAACGCACCGTTTACACTCGAGAGTATGATGCGCATCATACACTCGAGTGCAGTGGCGGATCTAGGATTTTTTAGATTGTGGTTCACCAATTACCGATCACATACAAGAATTATTTTTATTTCCTCAAAAGTACTCCTTACTAAATATCATTCCAAATTAAAGGTAAAAAATAATAATAATTCATAAGACTATAGAGTACAATATAGTACTTACATGAGAATTAGATCGGAAAATTTTCAATCAAAAACTGCGAAGAAGACTTAAAACTAGTTAAAATATACTCCTTATGTCCCATATTAATTGCAATACTTTTCATATATGGTTGTTCTATATTAATTGCAGTAATTCTATTTTAGGTATAGACCCACCAATATTTTATTATATACCACCCAGCTAATATACCCCACTCATTCATTGATATATGTGAAAATCATTAAAATATTATGCCCCTACTTTAACTTCCTAAAACTACCATAGCGTGGGTGCCCAAACTAGCATTGCGATTAATATGGGACGGATGGAATACTAACTAAAATCCTCGATATACCCAACGTTTATACAAGAAATTAAAATGAAAAATATCTCTATTCTATAAGGTAAGAGAAGGGGGACACTAGAGAGAGAGAAAAAGAATTTGTCAATTGTTTCGATAATTATATACTTCATCCGCTTTTTTTACTTGCATCATTGAACCATATTATGCAACCCAATGAACACTTTATAAATTAAATATCTTGAGTTCTATATAAGAAAAAAATTATACAAAGTTGATATTAATAATCTACACATTGAGAAGAATCTAACAAGATCCCACATGACTATGTTTTTCGTTATATATATATATATATATATATATATATATATATATATATATCACAAATCTATATATATTAAAACGCATAAGCAAGGGTTGCAGCCTGCCACGTGTCACTTCATGTCAGCGCCACAATTATACGTGACAATTTGCAATACACAAAATGCAACTAATGGGTTTTGAACAACGACCTATTAGTTATAATGTCATAGGTTCTACCACCAAGCCACTTCCCTTTTTGTTGTCAATTTGTAATTAAGAATTCCATTTAGCTTGATTAACCTTTGGGAAAAAGTAGAGAGACCTCATTCATTACAATTTTTCATGTTCCTTTTAATTTGTTTATTTGATTCTTAAATTATACCATCAAAATATTAATAATTAAAAAAATTAAATCTATAAGGAATATTATTCTAACCCAAATAAAAAAAGAAAACCCCGGGCATCGTCGGGGGCCACACACTAGTTTGATTCAAAACAACATGAATAAATAGTGTGACATTCCCAAATGATGCGAGTAAAAAAACGGAGGAAGTAATTAATTACTTTACAAAAAAGATATTTAACCATTTTTCTAAACTTTTAGTTGTTATTGCACGCAAGCATTAAATACATATAAGGGTAGTAGTGATTATAAATATATATATATATATATATATATATATATATATATATATATATATATATATATTTAACAAAATAGTATCATATAACATTTAAGGACATATAAATAGATTAGAAAATTTAAGTTTACTACTTAAAAGAACAAAAAAAATATTTATTTAACAAACAACTTTGTGACTCGCTTTGTTTTCCTTACCTAAGAGAAAGCCCCTATTCTTTTTCTCTTTTAACAAAAGATCAGATTTCATCCCTGATCACTTTGTTTTTTTCACCTAAGAAATCCCCAATTTCTTTCCTCTTCAAAACCCCTCATTCTTTTCCTCTTCAAAAACCCATCATCCTCCCTCCTCCTAGTCTTTTACACTCACTCAATTGAGTGCCAAACTATGAATTCTCTGCTGCAATATCCCATCATCCATTTCCATAATCCCGTCCATTTTGTATCGAGCAAAAATCCACCACATCAACCGGCTCTTGTCCCTGTTGTACCTTAACCCCATAAAACAAACAATCCAATGCTAATTCACTACATCTCTCTATACATGCAATCAAATTTCCACTACAATAATCACATAGCTTACCTCATATGTAGTCCTTTCATCAGATTATCCTAATTTCGACATTTCTAAGTCCTCTTTCTTTCTTACTAGATGATCTCAAGGAATGAGAGTAGCATATGGTTTTTAATTTCACTACCAAACGGTTGGAACATAGAAGTAGTGAAGAAGCTTAATTTCGAGGGATGAAATTAAGAGTGAAAGATGGAATTAAGGATGTAGATCAAACAAGATGATTTCTTGTCTTTGATTACAACTCAATTGATGGCAATCAAATTGGGGGGGTTTTGTTTTTGTGTGTTGATTTTCATTTTTTTAATATGGTGGTGCACGTGCACCATGGTGGTGCACGCTGCCTCCGCCCCTGCTCGAGTGTAAGATCTAATTTGCCCTATTAGACGAGTTGTTATATTAGGCTAGGCGTGTATTGCTTAGTTTAAGCAAGTTTATGATCTTTTGTATAATTGTTATATTTGTTATTATCTTGTAGGAGTTAATCATGGTAATTAGGGTAGTATATATTTTCAATTCACAAGTCAATGAAAGCTAGGTCGTTTAGAGCATGTGCACTGGGGAAAAACACCTCCCCATTCGCTCTCTCTCTCTTTATATGAGCCTCCCCTTGAGTGTGGGAAGTTCCCCAATTAAGGGGGTGCTTCTTATGAAGGTAACCCTCTCAAATATAAACAATCAATATCTGTTTGACATGTGTTATAGAAAAAGTAGAAGATAGATGGTATTGGTTAGGAAAAGTAGGAAAGAGAAGGTAAATGGGGAACTATGAGTGGGAGTATGTAATTGTAAAATGGGAAGGGTGAATTAAAAAGTTAGTAGAAAATGATGTGGTGGAATAAGATAAGGAGAGAGAAATTATGGGGAACTCCATGGGTGTGGGTGCTCTTAGCCTAAGAGCACCTACACTAGTAAGAGCACCTGCATTGGGGGTTTTTTAGAGCATGAACAATCATGGGCTAGAACCTCCCCATTTCACTCTCTCTCCTATGAAATGGGGAACCCATGGTTGTTGAACCCTTCCCATAATATGGGGAAACCCTTTGCCAAGGGTTGGTTCCCATTTCTGAAGTTAACCGGATTGTGACAAGTGGCGTGGACCACTTTTTATAAATGAATCTCAGCCTTGCAAAAGTTAGTGGTGGGGTATGGAAAAATAGGAGAGAGAGTATAAAGGGGAACCCATAAATGTGGGTACTAAATTTTAATATGAAAAGGATAAATGAAAAAGTTAGTGGAAAGTGATGTAGAATAATAAGGTGAGGAGAGAGAAAATAAGGGGAACCCATGATTGTGCATGCTCTTACCTCCCCAAATACACACTCTCTCTTTAAATGGGGCTCCTCATGAATGGAGGAGGTTCCCCATTTGTTGAGGAGCCCCTTATATTGGGAGGCTTCCCATCCACAAAAGTATATCATATGCTAACAAGTGGCATTGGGGACCATGATGTAATTTTATTTTTTTTTGTTTCTAATGTGGTTAGGTATGGAAAAGTAGAAAAGATGAGGTAAATGAGGAACTCATGAGTGGAGGTATGTAATTGTAAATTGGAAAGGATAAATGGAAAAATTAGTGGGAAATGATGTGGAGGAATAAGGTGAGGAGAGAGAAAATATGGGGAGCCCCATGAGTGCATTTGCTCTAAAAAATAGCTCCCCTTTGCACTCTCTCTCCTGAAAAGAGGAACCCCATGAGTGTGGGAGGTTCCTCAATTAATGGGATGCCTCTTGGTGGAGGAAACCCTCCCAAAATAAATGAGCAATATTTGGTTGAGATGTGGCGTAGGAAAAATAGAAAATACTTTAGATTGTAGTGGGTAGGAAAGAAAATGTAAATAGGGAATCCCATAAGTAAGAGTATGTAATTAAGAAATGGAAAGGATAGATGAAAAGGTTATTGTAAAAGGATGTGGATGAATAAGGTGAAGAGAGAAAGTAAAGAGAACACATAAATGCATATGCTCTAAACACGAGTAAAGCTAAAAGTTGAGTAGTACCTTTGACAAAAGTTACACTTTGGCTACTCAAGTTGTAAAAGTTGCAGTTTGGGTACTCCATCCATCTTTCCATCCATATTTCCATCCACTTGCATTTAAATAATAAAAAAGCTATTATTACCCATCTACTTAAATAAAGGATAAAGAAACTTTTTTATTATCTTACAAATTTGCCACTATTGAACCATCTTGAATAAATTTAGGAAATTCTACATGGTGACTTTTTGTTTTTATAAATCTATGTGATGGACATTTTTATTGTAGATTCTATTTAGTGACCCTCAATTTATTATTTTTATTTTTCATAACATTTTTATTCATTATAAAATAATTTTTTATTTCAACAATTCTTTTTAAATTACAAAAATTATTTTTTCAAAAATCCAAAAATTATTCATCACTTACACTTGATCACAAGACTCTAATAATTAAGGATGAGAGGAAACAAGTTCAGATTTCCCTTGTCCTGTGTTATCAATCTTCCTCTTACTTTCCGTATTGATCGTTTGGAGGGCCTTTTGCCCCTTCTTAAATCCCCTTTTCAGGTATTTTTCCTTCTATTTTTCTGTCTTTTACACCATTAATTTTTGATTTTTTGTTTGTCATTGCATCTCAATTCTCTATACTAGGGTTTATGTCAAATTATTGATTTTTAGACGATCATTTTGTAATTTCAAAGCATATACTATGGATTGTGGTGTGGATTATACTAATTTTTGTCTTTTTTTAGAAATCCAATTGCTTAATTCCAATTAAACGTGCCCAATTTAGAGTCTTTTGTCGAAATTAACGTGCTTATCATCATCAACTGTTAATTTCATGAAATAATGAAATTAATTGCCTTCTTTTTGAAGTTGTACTTACTTTTTAGTCTTAATTCTCTCCTGCTAATCTGTTGCAATGCTATTTTCTTAATTGCAAGATCAATTTGCTAATGCAAGTAGTTGTTTA
Source organism: Patellifolia procumbens (assembly GCA_947645195.1). Classification (NCBI taxonomy): domain Eukaryota; kingdom Viridiplantae; phylum Streptophyta; class Magnoliopsida; order Caryophyllales; family Amaranthaceae; genus Patellifolia; species Patellifolia procumbens. The sequence continues at coordinate 31,269 of CANSGD010000260.1, read as the reverse complement.
CAAATATTTTTTGTAATTTAAAAATATTTGTTAAAAAAATATATTTTTAGTGAAAAAAGGTTATAAAAATAATAAGTTGAGCGTCACTAAATAGAATCCAAAATAGCAAAGAATTTATAAAAACAAAAGATCACCATGTAGAATTGCCTTAAATTTATTCAAGAGGGTTAAGTAATGGTATATTTGTATATAATAAAAAAGTTTCTGTCCCCTTTATTTAAGTGGGTGGGTAATAATAGCTTTTTTTATTATTTCAATGTAAATAAATGAAAATATGGATGGAAAAATAGATAGAGTACCCAAATTACAACTTTTACAACTTGAATACCCAAAATGAATACCCAACTTTTAACTTTACTCCTCTAAACACTCTTGAAATTCGTAAGGGAGAGAGAGAAACTGCAAATGGCGAGTGTTTGTGGAAAAGCAAGACAAGCTCTACAATGCTCCAGTGCTTCAGCTACAAGAAACGCCATTTCCAAACTCTGCAGGACCAAATCTTCTTCATTAACAGGATCTTCTAAGTTGCCTGGCTTTGCAGCGTCTCCTAATCCGCGGTTCTCTCTCCAGAAGCTATTCACTTCCTCTAGGTATACATTTCGACAAAAAAAAATCACTTTTTCAATGTAGAGATGAATCGATTTTGCCTCTACATTGTAATTTTATGCTGTTTAGCTAATACCCTTTTGAGTTTAGTTGCTATCATGTAATTCTGTTGATTGCCCATCTCAAGCTGAGAGCTTTTATACCAAATTATGTAGTCTCTGTGCGTTTCGGACACGAAACGAGAATATCTATATGGGCATATTATCAATATAAACGCCCCGTTTCCTATTTTCGTGTCCCTTTCCGTGCAACATAGGAAATCAGGGTTAGGATGCTGAATTTCCTATTAAAACTATATTGATTCAGGGTAATTGATCAACAAATCAAACTAACTATTGTTAGGTTTCCGCATAGCATGTTACAAACTTGATGATGGTAGTTCATGTTGTTTCTACTGTTTTTCTTAGTTTCTTTGAGGTTACTTTGAGTATTTCATTTTTCAGTAACTGCCCATGTGAATCTGAAAGGATACTTTGCTTTCTTCTAATTAATTGTGTTGTTTACATTTTTTCTCCTGTGCTGTCAAATTAAGCAAACTTGTTGCTTAAATCGACGATTCGAATTTCCGTTGCTGGTAAATTATGCTCTAATGAAATGCTATGCTTATATAGGATTCCTGTGGAGTTGGGATGTGTAGATTCATTGATGCCCTTGCATAGTATCACTGCCTCTGCCTTGCTCACTTCCTTGCTATCACTTCATTCACAGAACTGGGGATGTCTATCTGAAGGTAAGTTATCAGTATATTGTGCTCTTATCTAGTAGTAGTTGCCTGTTGGTACGAGTATTCAAGGACTTTCAAATTCTAGTCAGTGTCTTCCAAGCGGTCACAAAGATATGCATCTCTTAATTGCTGTAGGAGATGTGGGTCACTGCTATCTTTAGTTGTTGCTCTAAAAATGAGAAGTCCTAGTATGCCTTGATGATAGGCTCATAGTCATTAATATGAGCTTTTTCCAAATCCGAAGAAATTTTAAAGACTGTGTAGGCAATTGTTTGAAAATTTCAAGGTCAGGTTCAGTCTTATCACTATAACTTGAGATATATTACTTCTATGTCTATTAGGTCTAGATAAAATTATCACAAGATTTTTTTAAGTTTAGGTCTTAATATCGTGTTAGTAAACTTCTTGTAACGGCTGGAATTATGCTTCTGCCTTGAGTGCATCATAGCCTGCAGTTTTCAATTCTTAAGACAGATTTGGATTAAACGGATTTCTTTTTGGCACTTTAGAATTTAGATGTACTTTTTCCCTTTGCGTATGGGTGGGGGGAGGGTGTTGCCTGCTCTAGTGTGCATGTGACGTCTTCCTCTGGTATTGAATTGATGTTCTTTGTGGTAGGATTACAGTATATCGGTTTTATTATCCTCAGCTATCTATCTTGAGTTTAACTCATTAGGGACTCTCATGGAATGACGTGCAACTAGTGGTTATATTCATATTATCATATTTCATATTATAGTATGAACTCTATTTTAGGGAAGGATGTTATATTTTTGGTTGCACCCAGATTTCCGCAAGTTTTAATGCTTCTTCATTGTTAAAGGGCTCTTTCTTTGGTGTTCGTGGCTTGTGCTCTGAATCTGACTTTAGGCTTCGTTCAATTAGTGAGAGTTGAAACTCTAACGGCCTGTTTGATAAGCGGCGGTGGTAATAGCAATAAATTTACAGGGAGTTTTGTAAAGAAAGTCCCATCCAATACCCATGATAATAGAACTTCATCCTGAACACATGTTCTTCTTCATAATATCCATTACCACTCCAGAGAATGGATGATTAGCAAATTATGAAGAAAAGGAAATGGACATTTGGGGTTGGACAAGCATGAACTATGACATTGCCATAGGAAATTCTTCTAGAAAGTACCTATAATTTTATAACCATTATCAACATCTATTACCACTTACCAGACGGACCTTAAAAGTTAGATATTTTGGAAGTGTTATATGTCCCAACATCACTTGCTCTGCCTCTAGCTTTAGCAAGACAGAGTGCTAGGAGAAAGAAAATCTGTGATTGTATGATGTGTTTTATCCTAACCTTGCCCTTTAGCCAGAAGCATGTTGTGTAATTGTTTTATTTTGATAATTCACTACCCGAGTCAAGCGCTTTGGGAATTGGGTGAGTGTTGATGTTTTGTTGTTTGACTTCTCAATTTCCAATAATTCAATGCCTGCGGTTTTATTTCATAAAGTTTATGATACACTGTCGTGCAACATTAGTTGTTGCCATCACAAATTCTTTTTGTTTGCTTTCACCTTTTGCATGTATACTACTCTCATTCTGCATACTCTAAGTTGAAGTCATCATTTTCTTGTTTGCAAACATAAGGCATGTTGCTGTATGAAATCTGTAAAGCTGAAAGACATACCATTGGCTTGTGGAGTCTGAAAATGCACATGGATTCTATTGTACAATATGGAAAAAAAATGAAGTCTTTATCATATATACCCTTCATATAGGCATCGTATAGATCTTTACTGTCGCCTCCCACTTGCCTCTATGAACTCTAGTTTTTGATAAGTCAATTAACATCAGCATAGATACACTTGACAGCCTTTTTTTATTTAGTTTGGTATGCAAAGAGGTTCATATATAAATGCCCCTCTTCAGCCTCTTTCCTTTTGGGCAAGGATAAGACATAAGAGTTTCCTAGGAAGTAGCTGTTTATTGTTGGTTTAAGCTCTCGTTTGTAAGGTCCTATTGATGGTTGAAACTGGAAGGTGCACTTGGGCATGATGATGTAGACTTTCGAACGCAGCTTAATGCAATGTGAAATTAGAGTTTTGTCGGAGCTTGTAGAGAGTAGTGCCCACTCTTTCCTTTTGGGCAAGGATAAGACATAAGAGTTTCCTAGGAAGTAGCTGTTTATTGTTGGTTTAAGCTCTCGTTTGTAAGGTCCTATTGATGGTTGAAACTGGAAGGTGCACTTGGGTATGATGAGGTAGACTTTCGAACGCAGCTTAATGCAATGTGAAATTAGAGTTTTGTCGGAGCTTGTAGAGAGTAGTGCCCATGCTTTTGAGTAGTAGAGTTCTAGCTGTGCAAACTGAGGAGTCACTCCGGGACATGATGTAGGTTTTGAATTTGACAGAAGCTAAGTTGGAGATAAAATGAGATGAGTTTTAACAAAAAAATGAAATTAAGGGTTACTCTAACCAAATCTGAGAAAAACTGAACAAGTAATGGATTAGGGGAAGAACAATAGGAGAAAAAGAAACAAAGGGGTATAGGGATACGAAACAACCAACAAATCATGTATAAGGGGAAATTTAGGTCTGTGATTGCAAATTAAATCAGGGGTTCTACAATTCCAAGGCCTTTCTCAAGATGCATTAAAACACGATATAGCCGTAATCTGAGCACATAATCAACATGAGCAAAAATGTACGTAGTGTTAAAAAATAAGTTATTGTTTGGTTATCAATTGTTACTTAATGTAAAGGAAGAAGATTGGAGTTAGTGGAGTAGTATTTTATTTAGATGAGAGAGAGTGGTGAGTCATGCTTGCAAAATAAATAGATTAAACTAACAGTAGACTATGCCCAAAAAAAGAAGTTTAAAGAGTAATGTGGTGCGGAAGAAAAAAGAAAAGGTAAAGAGTAAACCGGGAAGAAAGTGATTAAGAGCACTGCACGGATTTGATTATAATCTTTTCTTTGAAAATGTGAAGGAGGTATAAGAACCCTGATTAGTTAGGATCTTTAAACTCGATTGTCACCATGAGCAAACACACTCATAATAGCTATTGAATCATACACTTTAATCACCTAAAGGAGCTTAAAGATGAAGGTCATCAGCCTTGATTATTATCTATGAATAACAAGGAAAGAAGTAAACATATCGAACATCTATATGACCACTATAGATGCAAGTGAAAGATAAACTACCATTTCGCCAATCCTTTAACAAAATCCTTTACTAAGCACACCTAATTAGCTTATTACATGGTTATTGAATTCTCACCAATCCTCTGACTTACAAACTACTCATTAATCATATTTATCCATCCTCCAAAACCGGAATATCAACCCTGACTAGACCAATTAATTATACTCCCTCCATTTATTTTGTTTGTCCCACTTACTGTAGCTTCAAATGCTAAGGAAAATGATGTCATAGGCATGTGGATGCTTGGATGGGGACAACAATTAATGAGTCAACTTACTTTATAGTAAATGTGGTGAATAAAGTAGGTGAGAGAAAATTTTAAGGTACATGTGGGACCAAAAAGTGATAAAATAGGGGTAGATGGGTAATATAATTTTTCCATATAAAGAAAAATAAAAAAGTAGAACAAACAAAAAGAAACGAACAAAAACAAAAAGTAGACAAACAAAAAGAAACGAAGGAAGTACTGTACTTCCAAAAAAGCTCATATTATCTGGTAGAGCCGTAGAGGTGTCCTTTTTGTGTCAGGGGAGGAGGAGGAATTTTGAGGGTGACCCGTCTTTTGCACTTTTATTATCGGTGAGATGAGATTGTACAATTATCAACAACCCAAACAATTTCTACAAATTTACCCAAAAAAGGACACCTCCACCCCATGGATAACTTTGGAATCAACCGCACCAATGGAACCCAAAAAGAACTTTTGAGTAAGAACCTAAATCTATCCGCTTTTGCCACTACCTTACTGTGGGCCGTGGGGGCAATGAATATAGAGCATTAGGTAGACACTATACACCACAACTTGAGTTGCGAAAATTTTAAGGACACAAAGTCCTTGCCAATATAATTTCTTCCAACCTTAGTTAGGGTGGAATTATTCTCGACGATAAAGCAATGAATTGGATGAAGTTCTATGTTTCAGCACCTAGAGGAGGTGGAACAATAAGGAGATTCATCCACTTAGTTCACTAGGATTCATGGTGTCACCTTCGTAATTGGCTTTCACCACTTCCGATCGACATGATCACTCTGTGTTAGCCGACCTCTGTTCTCCGAGGAAGAAGAGGTAGGCACTAGTTCTCGCCCCCCTCAAAGGCTGAAAAACTGAGATATCTATGTTTTCTCAACCCTCCTCTTAGTTCACTAGGATTCATGGTGTCACCTTCGTAATTGGCTTTCACCACTTTCGATCGACATGATCACTCTAGGTCACCTGATCTCTCTTCTCCGAGGAAGAAGAGGTAGGCACTAGTTCTCGCCCCGTTAAAGGCTGAAAAACTGAGATATCTATGTTTTCTCAACCCTCCTCTTTCGATTTAGACCCATTGGAGTTGAAGTAACACATTCTATTTAAATAGTTGAAGGTAAGCGAGAGAAATGAGAAAACAATCGCTAGTCCCATGAAATGCGGTACCCTATGAAAGAGGGTGTTCTTCTCATAATATAAGAGGCACCATTTTGCGTAAATATTTACACCTTTGCTTTAGAGTATGTTAATTTGGAGTGTCAATAAAGCTATGATTAAAATTCAATGTGTCATAAGGCACTTTTTTTATTTCAAGATTGTAGTAATAACTTTGTGGTCATGAAGAGCCAACGTTTAGTGGTTGTTTTTTAACTCATACAGGGTAGAAAAAGAAAAAGAAAAAGAAAAAAAAGAAGGCTCTCATTGGTTTGCATTAGAGACATATTTTTAAGTCGATAAGCTATCTTACAAGGTGTTTATGGATACATTTCCAGAGGATGTTTCCCTTTTATATAATTAACTCGAGTACTTGTTATGTAGAAAAGGAGTGGCGAAGCAAATGTGTAGCAAAGATGATGTACTGATGTATGTTGTGTATAGGATCTTTATCCATTTTATGAAAGGGACCGATCATTAGTCATTTGTGCGACATGAAAATTGGCCTTCAGAGTGGAAAGCTTGATTTTCCTACAAATTATTTAAATTGCACTGACCATCTTTACAACCGAAAGAAAGAAAGAGGATACAAAAAGAAGAATCTTAATGGCATGTCTGAAATTGTCAATGCCTTTATATTTGGTTTTTTCTTCTTTATCTTAGGGTGGTTCATAGCTTTATTTAGTATAAACTTCTTTCCATCTTGTTTTGGTAACAGGATTTGCTACTCCACTATAACAAGACCTTCAAGTTGATGCAACAACGGCCATGGTGGGCGTATGGTTTGGTGCTTTAGTAGTTGTGGAACACGGTTAGATGACAAGACGGAATATATCTTTGATATTTTGAACGTAATTTGGACTTGGTGTTGGCAAAATTTTGTAGGAAAGATCTAAAGCATGTAAAGAAATTGTTTTGAGTCCAGCTCTTGTTCTTATACTTTTTGTCATTCTATCTCCCGTTCTCTCTAATAATGTCAAATACTAGGGTCCATTTGGTAGGTTGTAAAACACTTTTCCGGAAAACTTTTTTCCCCTATTATTAGTTTTACATTGTTTGGTTGACAAATGAGTGTAAAACCATTTTCCCCTATAGTAAAATAGTTCCTTTAATGATGAAATGAAGGGAAAATGATTTTCCTTCCTTTTCTCTTACCTCCCTTTTACACTCCTTACACTATCTCCTTACTTTCCCTTTCATTTTTCCATTTTCCTTCATCTTTTTTACATGGTACCAGATAATGGAAAATTAACTTTGTAATTGTATTTTCCATTAAAATTGTTTTACGTGAAAATCATTTTACATTGAAAATATTTTACCCCCAATCAAACGGAGCCTAGAAGAAAAACATCTCAAGTTCACATATTATTAAGTTCTGACTTGAATAATTGAATCTTCTGCTTAGCTTTGCCGTTCATTAGTTTGTTTCTTTGCATCACATATTTGTATCATTGGATGCTGAGCGCCTCCTCCATTGATTGAAAGGGGCTAGAGATTTAAACATATATTACAACTTGTAATGTGATTATAACATTGGATGCTTAAGGGAGAGATTGTGAAGACTCCGGTTGTGCACCAATAGGTAGATCCTGCACACGGAACTATGGTGAGTACCATGCGCACGATGAACATTACCCACTGTCTAATGAATATCACCCAATGAACACACCCAATGAACATCAACCAATGAACAATGAGCGTCACTAAATGAACATCAGTTGGACATCACCCAATGAACATCAATGAACATCACCCAATGAACATCAGTTGCACATCATCCAATGAACGTCACCCATGAATGTCACCCAATGAACATCAGTTTGTGTTAAAAGAACACTAAGTTCACACACAAAGAACAATAATCAGTTCTCCAATGAACAAGACTCCAAAATTGATTTGAAATGAAAATTTTCAAATTTTTGAAAATTTGAAAATGTCAACCAATGAACATCAGTTTATGTTAAAAGAACATTAAGTTCACTCAAATGAACAAAAAAGTAAATCAAAAGAACCAACTGGTGTTCATTGGGTGATGTCCAACTGATGTTCATTGGGTGATGTTCATTGTTCATTAGGTGGATCATTGGGTGATGTTCATTGGGTGATGTCCAACTAATGTTCATTGGGTGATGTTCATTGTTCATTAGGTAATGTTCATTGGATGATGTTCATTGGGTGATGTTCATTGGGTGATGTTCATTGTTCACTGACTGATGTTCATTTAACTGACGCGTTTTGAGTTGTGCGCATGTAGCTCTACATGGTTCCGTGTGTAGGATAGAATTTGCTGGTTGTGCACAGGTTGGCTTCGCAGCCTAAAACCGATTTTGATTGGATTATCCAATCTGACAAGTATGGCGGAGTAAAGCTCAATCACAATTCACAAAGAAGTGCAACATGGTTGGGGCGTTGGGGGTCTTTACTTGGTTTCATATTTGTGTGGATTATTGATTGATCCTAGAGTTCCTCCTCTACCTTAAGTGCAACACATCCCTAAAAAGAAATATCCGTAATAAATGCAACTAAACACTGATGTAAAATTTATAAGTTAAAATTAATTACCCTTACTTACCTAACTTAAGGTACCTGATTAGGAGTATTTTATTTTCCCTTAGTGAAATTTAATCAATCTTCTCCTAATACCCCCGACGATCTCCTCAAACTAACAACCCTAACAACCTCATATCCACCAGGCACCAGCCCACATCACTAGCGCACCCCTCTCTTCCTCCTTCCTTTCTCAACCGCTCAACTACCAACTACCACCACACCAGCTAAAAATATCAGCCACATATCGAAGACACCACCTCAACACCGAAATCACGACCTTCGTAATCCTCTTTCTTTTTGCGCTTCTTCTTCACTCTCTTCAAGCTCACCTCTTCCAGATTTGACTCTCTTTTTCTAATAGTTGCGAAAAGGTGATCGAGTGGTTGTTGAGCAATGGTGCAGAGAGAGAGAAGGGGAAGGCTTTTAGGTATTAAGGTTTGTAAGGGAATTAGGGAGGTGGTTGATGACCCTTTCTTTCGAAGAGAGATGGTGGGAAGAAGCAAGATCGAAGAGAAAAGAGGGAAGAAAGAAGATTGTAATCCTTTCTTTTTATCTCTTTTGGTTTTCTGCAATAATCCCCCGTAATTTTATGAATTTTATAAAAATAATAGAAGTATATTTATAAACATTTTAGTGTTTAAAAAATTAATTTATTAAGTGTGACTATTTTAAAGTCAAATGATTATTTAATATTTCAACTAGTCAATTATTTTCTTAAGTTAGACTTCGAAAGTCGGCAACTAATTTAAATGAGTTTGAGTTAGTAGTGCAAATGAATTTAAAATTGGCCCAACTCTTATAAAGCCTTCATGTCATTCTTTTCTCTTGAAAAGGGGGCCAAACTAATACATAAGCCCACTGGTCCTCATACTAATGGGAGAAGCCTATGAATAGCCCATTGCACCCTAAAATTTCCCACTAATCTATACTAGATAATAAAGTTGTCTCAAAAGGAGAAACCACATCGTTCCACCTCATTATGTAAATAAAATTAATGATTTAATTTTAATAAACCATATTTAAAAAGAATAATTATATCCTAAATAAAAGATAACATTCCTTATCTAAAATACTATTAAATTAAAAAGAATAATTATATCCTAAATAAAAGATTACATTCCTTATCTAAATTACTATTAATATGAAATAATAAAATTAATCATAACTTTTTCTCCTAAAATTATAATTTTTGCACCGTTAGATTCATCTCGAAAAATACTTTGAATCAAGATCCACTTATGATACATTTTTCTAGAATTGCAAAAAAATCGTATATTTTACCTGGTATATTTCATTTGGCATAAAAGAGCTGAACTGAACTAAATTGAATTGAAATGAAATGATTTGAATGAACTGACTAATTTAATTTAGATCCAATGAGGCTTAAGGACATGTTCTCTTCGGCATAAAATAGCTTAACTGAATTGGACTGAACTGAATTGGATTGGATTCAATTGAATTAAATTAAAATGGATTGAAAAAAATAGTGATATTTGAGAGTAAAAGTATTGTCTAGAGCTGAATCGAACTGAAAATAAGATGGGGAGAACAGGCCTTAAGTAAATCTAATACTAAGTAACATGCGAGGTCAATTGAGTTTTATCACTTTTAAGTAATAGAATTAACTAAGAAAATAATATTACTCAACACACAAGTCCCACGAGTAGGACATGTAAAAAAACCATCTAATTCAATTTATAAACAATGAAAAATTATTCGATAGAAATATATTGAAGTCGGCTCGAGTTAATAAAATACCAAAAATCATCCAAACTAATTTTAATTCAATCAAGTGTAGTAAAATAAATGTAATAGAATCCTTTCAAAAAAAAATGTAATAGAATGCTCGAGTTTAAATTACGATACACATATAATTCGATTAAGTTTGATTCCTGTTAAGTAATGCGGGTTAGTTGAAAATACTATATAAAAATAACAAGACATCTCCCGGGCATTGCCCGGGTTAGAAGCTAGTTAAACATAAAACTCTCTCTCTCCCACGTCACTCCTCTCTCTCTCCTTTGTGTTGTTTCCCGTCTAGTCGGCCACACGCGAAACCCTGCACCACCTTCGGCACCTGCTGCTCCTCCACGTTGCTGCCGGCGTGTCCTCTTCTCCTTTTTTCTGGTCCCCCCTCTTTTTCCTTTTTATATATTTTATATATTGTTATAATTTTTTCTGAGTATTGTTTTATTGAATTGTTAATTAAATTTTATTTTTTTCTTTAATTGTTTAAAAATTAATTTCACATTTAATTATTCTAAGGATGAAAATAAATAATTCTAGATTATATATATCGTATTCAAAGTACGTTTTAAGGATCAAAGTATGGAATTTTCAGGTTTTTAATGACTAAACTTGTAGTACTATGTTAAGGGTTTGAAACATTTATGGTTTTAGACAGTTGAATTATTCTAAGCCTTTAATTGTTGATTTTTGGTTTACTTTGGTTTGAAACATTTATGGTTTTAGATACTTGAATTTTATCTAAAAGTTTTAATAGATGGTTTAGTATTTTCTTTATTTTCCGCTCCAAAATTCTGAATTAACCGAGATATTTTGACATGGATGCTAATATCTCAATGATTCTCTGTGTTTTTGTGAGAAAAGTTTATTTTATAAAATAGAGAATTGTCGGGGTGTTATATACCTCCATTGTGCATCAGAATTTGGTCTAATTTTTGGGGTGATATGAGTGACCTTCACACATAAAAAAGGAGGAAAAATATATCCAAAAGTTGACTATTTGGCCTAAATATGAAACTAAGGTGTATAATTTGATAAATAATGACATATAAGGTGAATTCTCACAAAAATATTTTAAAAGGTGTTTTTCGTAAAACTTGTAAGTTGTAACAGATAAAGCTTTTTTTTTACAAAATTTCCAATTAAAAATATTTTAAAATTTTTTGGATTGGATTCACATAGGTATTTATATTTATAAGTATTTTTTATATATGTCAATAGTATTTTTTTTTACTTATAACTTTTATAGTAGTATCATTAAGGGTCCGTTCTTTTCAACTTCAATCCTTGTAACTTTAGATAAGTTAAGATAAGTCAGAGAATTTGAGAAAAGGTCGAATAAGGTCTAATAAGTTTGAATAAGGTCTAATAAAGTCGAACAAGTTCTAATGAGTTCAGATAAGTTCAGTTTATCAAACATAAGTGAAAAAGAATAAAGATTAAGTTTCAATAAAGCTTAGTAAGTTCCAATATTATTTAGCAAATAATTTTAATAAGTTCCAATAAGGTATTCCCTCCGTTCCCTTTTGATGTTCCCTTTTTCCTTTTTGGGATGGTTCAAAAAGTTCTTCCCATTTTGAATTTTTTCCATTTTAAGATTATTTATTTTTCCATCTAACCCGTTAACAACCAAATATTTACTACAATTATATTTACTTTTTGTCATACACATGACACACTTAGAATCTTTTATTTTCCAATCACCTACTTTTCTTTCTCTCTCTTACAAAAGCAAACTGGTATCAAAGTACGCTTTATACAGTATAAACTTAAAAATATTCTCATCCGCCTCAATTTGCATTGGTTTTCCCCCATATTCCAAATGGGAACATTAAATGAGAACGGAGGGAGTATAATACGTTTAATAAGATCGATAAGTTTCAAAAATATATAATGAATTGAATAAGTTTCAATAGGTTAATATTAGTGTAAATAAGTTTGAGTAAATGTTAAAGAGCACACGCTTGTAGCCGGCAACACGTCCTCTCAAGTATGCCATATTTTTAGTTCACAAATTATTAAAAGAGATGGTCTAATTTTAATATAAAATTAGACCACCCTAAGCCCACATATTTTACTAACAAGCCCACTCAATCTCTCTCTAACCCAATACTATTCCTATACATTTTGCTATTAACATTGGGCTTGAGCCGTTGCCTAATTTTATTTTAAAAGTAGATGGTCTCTTACAAGACTAGTTGTTTTTGGTTAAAGTTTGAGTAGAGTTGAATATAATTAACTTTGAAGTTATTTTGGATGTATAGTTGCATGCCGAGTCAATACTAGAGATGACAACAGGTCTTGAAATCAACCTGGACCAGAATAATTACAACGGTCTAGATCCAACTTTTTAGACCCAATGAGCCAAGGTCGGATCAGGATCCCAGAGAACATGGGTCAGGTTCCAGTTCCATACCCATTTTAGCTTTTATGAGTTATGTTTAAATTGTTAAGATAATGCTTTTATTTATAAGGGTGTACGTTGTAACATTTTGAGATTTTTTAACTTATTTTTAAAATTTTGGTAAGACGCTTTTAACTCATGGTTGCGCGAACCTTATATATAAAACAATTTATACAAAACTTAAAATAAAGAGGATCCATTATTGACTCGAAAGGACTCGTAGACCCGCTAGACGCATTGGATCGGGCTCTGAAAAATTACTAGGTTTGGGTGGACCCAATCCAGGCCTGATCCATATACATCTCTAGTCAATACCGAGTCGGTTTGATACCAGACCAAGTGTTTACTAGTTTTTAGATAGTAAAAAACCCGTAAAACTCAAAATTGCAGCTCGTTTTTTAAGGCTTCACGCAAAAGAATAGCCCGAAGATGAACCTCACCCGCTATGATTAGTGCAATTTGCATTGTCTGGCTTGCCCTAGTCCCCCCCAATTTGATCAGGTGTAAAGTAGAGGTACAATACGTCCCTAACTACTACTCCCTCCGTTTCTTTTGTTTGTCCTAATTTTCGTGTTTGCCCGTTTCTTTTTGTTTGTCCTACTTTTTTATCTTTCTCTATATGAAAAAAATATATTATCCATCTACCTCTACTTTATCATTTTTTGGTTCCACATGTACCTTATAATTTTCTCTCACCTACTTTAGTAACCACATTCTACTATAAAATAAGTGGACTCTTTAATTGTTGTCCTCACCCACATGTCACATGCCTATGACATCACCGTCCTTGACATTTGGAGCTACAGTAAATGGGACAAATTCATTTATTGTTTTAGTTATTCTATTTTGATATTTACATTTGACACTTGTTGATACACAACTTTGAACATGGTGTTCTTCATTATCAATTATTGAAAATTATGAAAGTTGATAATATTATGAATATATAGATTAAAACCAATCCAACAACATCTTACATGATATTTATTTATGATGATATTTGTATATGTATATATTATTGGAAAGATATGGTCAAATTAAATGAATGAATAATACAAAAGTTAAAGTAGAACAAGTAAAGAAATAAAAGGAGATTTTATACGAAAAACGATAAATACAACTTTTTAGGATTGCATATAAGAATCCTAAAAAGAAAATTAAAGTAACCTTCAAATATTAATTACATCGATTCCCTCATGATTTTCTACAAAATTCTCAGCCTAATTCTATTTTAGAAAACGTTTTTGATGCTTATTTACAACCTACCAATTTTATATTTACCTCCATAACCAAATACAAATTATTGTATTAATGTAAGACCAGTCCAATAGACCCATTTAGCACGGATCCACGAACGCGCGTCTTTCCTTTCCCCCGTTACTTGGATAGTCTTGCAGTTTCAAAAGTTGACGTTTTAGGTTCAAATGTTACGGTTTTTAACCTATTTTTTAATATCATAACTTGTTTCCAAAACCTAATTAAAGTTAATATTTTAGGGTGAAAAGTTAATATATGTTGCTTATAAGTTAAGGGTTTTTGTCGAATAGTTAAGATTTATTACGTACTTCATCCGTTCTTTATAAATCATTGCATATAGCGTTTCACGCCTCCGAACGCACAACTTTAAATGTTAATAACTCTAATTATGCTCAAGTAAATATTATAGAAAGATAATTTTAATTTGAGTATATAACGAGACGAATCTAACAAGATCCCACGTGACTATGTTTATTGTGCATAAATCATTATAGTTGGTTTAAGGGAGATGGTCAGTGGATGAATAGTGTATAAAGTGAAATGTAGTAATTAATAAATAACGGACGTAGTATTATATATGTATATTCCAAAGTTGATGTTTGGATTTAAAAGTTAACTTTCCAAGTTTAAATGTTGATATTTTAAGTTTATAATTATTAAACAAAATAACATATGTCAATATTCAAAAGTTAAAGGTTTTAGGTTCAAAAGTTAAGTTGTTAGGTTTAAATTAACATTTTTAGCCTATTTGTTGATATCGATTCCACATATATGGTATTAGTTATGGATTTTTACGTAAAAGTTAAGAAGGTTCATATACTAAAAGTTAGAAATGTTTGTTTCATCTAATTTTCATTATTAGTTATGGATTAGGGCATAAATGTTAAGTTTTATTTCCGAAAAGTTAAACACTTGGAGTAGATGTAAATTTTGTGATTTTTTCAATGTTTAGGTGGGTTTCACTTTACTTTACTGTATAACGGTCATTACAGTTGTGTTGTTAACAACTTTGATAGCAAAATGATTCAATACTTAGATAATTTTTTTACCATGACGAAGAGTTGTTACCATATAAAAAATGCAAAAGTTAAGGTTTTAGTTTAAAAGGTTAAAAAAAACGCAAAAGTTAAAAAAATCAATTTGTATAGACTGCTTAGCTTTTGATGCGCATAATTGGACTTCCAATTGCCTTATTACCTAGGTCTGACGTTAAGGTTTAACATAAGACCGTTTTTAATTAACCTAAAGGTTGTATACAATCTATATATATATATTAAAACACGTAAGCAAGGGCAACCTGCCACGTATCACTCCATGTCAGCGTCACCATTGTACGTGATAATTTGCAATGTACAAAATGCAATTAATAGGTTTGAACAAGCGACCTATTAGTTGTAATGTCATAGGCTTTACCACCAAGCCACATCCCTTTTTGTTGTCATCTTCTAATTAAGAATTCATTTTACATTGATTAAGCTTTGGGAAAAAGTAAAAGACCTCATTCATTACAATTTTCCATGTTCCTTTTAATTTGTTTATTTAATTCTTAAACTATACCATCAAAATTTTAATATTAAAAAAAAATAAATCTATGAAGAATATTATTCTAACTAAATTAAAAGAAGAAAATCCCGAACATCGTCGGGTGCCACACACTAGTTATACATCATTACCAATTTTATTTTTAACTCCATAAAACAAAACAAAAAGACAACTACATTTTCCAAGCTCATCCTAAGTGGACTGACTTTTCCGTAATTAGACCCTAAGCAAAGACAAATTGAAAGCCTCCCTAACTAACTTCCTTTAGCGGGTCCATTCTAATAATTCAAACTCAATCATGACCCGAAAGCCTCTCACCGTTCAACATGAGACCGTTGCCGCAACGTTCTAAAACTTTTTTAAAAAAATTCACGCTCTCTTCTTGTCTCTCATCTGCTCTCTTTACCGTTACTCACCGGCTTATTCATCTCACCAACAAAAGTTCCCCTCTTTCTCCACCATTAACAACCCACCTCCATTTCTCTGATTTTAACCTCCGTTAAAAAATCACAGAATTAAAGATCCCTTTTAAACCCTAACTTTTATAAGGTTCTTGTTAAAACCCATCTTCAAAAAACCCCTGTTTTTCAATTAAACATTCAAATTTAGCACTCTAAATTTGGAAATAACCCATAAAGATTCCATCTTTAAGGCCATTTTAATAACAATTCTTGTATTTGTTGGTTTTATAATGGCAACTTTAGCACCTGGGGTTTTGTTAAAACTACTTGATGGTTTGAAAACAGGGGTGAAACCCACCGGCGAGCACCGGAGTTCACTTCTTCAGGTTACTGATATAGTGCCCGCCGAGCTCGATGAGAAGGATCTATGGCCTAAACATGGATTTTACATTAAAGTCTCTGATTCTTCTCATTCCATATATGTGAGTCTTCCCTTTGAGCAAGATGATCTTGTTTTAAGCAATAAAATGCAACTGGGTCAGTTCATTTATGTTGACAAATTGGAGGCTGGATCGCCTGTTCCGATTGCAAAAGGCGCTAAACCGCTCCCCGGGAGACACCCTTTCATGGGTACTCCTGAGCCCTTGATGGGTCTTAGAGGGAAGAAAGATAAAAGTGAGCAAAAGATAATGAATGGGACTCCTAGAAGAGGGTCTTGGGATTTAAACCTAAATGATGGGATTATTACTTCTCCTACCATGAAATTAAAACCTGTTCCTTTGGATTTTGATCAGTGTACTCCAATGAAAGAGAAGAGTAGTGCAGTTAAGTTTCATCCACCTCCAATGTCCCCAATGGTGAGATCAGTGAAATTAGGGAAGGATCATGTGAATTCCGCAATTCGGGCTTCTTTTGGTGGTTCTTTATTGTCTTCTAAGTTGGAAACAAAAGGTGAAAGTCCTGCTTTGGTTAGGAAAAGCTGTGTTACACCTACAATTTTGAAGTTTCCAAGGAGTAAAAGTGTTTGTGAAAGGGGCCCAAAGATTACTTCCACTCCCTTAAATTCATCTGTAGGTACATTGCTCTTTCAAGTTTAGTGTATGAAATTTGCTTTATTATGTTTAATCAATTTGCTTAAATTTATATTACATACCTTTATACATCTAGCATCATTGGTGCTCGACTCAAGTTATCCTTGAGCGGCATTCTCATTATATGCTTACATTGATTGTAAGTCTCTACTCTCTAGTTCCTGATGAAAGTTTCTTGTTATGCAGGAAAAGAAAAGTTGTACACCTCCACCAAGTCTAAAGAGAGATCGGGGTTATGTCAATTTAGCCGCAAATATGCAGAACTCTGCATATTCAAAGGCAACACCACAACAGCAGCCACAACCATCACAGTCTAGTAACCCAACTTTCAATTGTAGTAATAGTAGCACAAGTCTGTCAGTGAACTTACCAGGAAAGCTTGCTATGCTTGGCAAAGTAAGTTGTTTATCACCTGCTGTTGGTTTTTTAAGGTGGATATTATGTCCATTTTGATAATTTTTGCTGTGTCTTTGCATATTATATTAGGAAGCTGTTCTGCAAAGAGAAAAAGCTCAAAAGATTGCTTATCAAGCATTGAGACAATCAACAGCCACGGATAACGTTGTTAGGTGCCTCAAGTAAGAAACGAACTGAATTAGTAGGAATAGTTCTTATGAATTTGACAGTGCACTAGAATTTTTAAGCATTAATAGTTCACATGAAAAGTGCTAAATGTTAAGAACCTGTTTTTTTTGCAGGATGTTTGCAAGCTTGAGCAAATCAGCCAAGGCAGATGCACCAGCAGCTTGTTTTGATCAGTTCTTAGAGTTTCAAAACCAAATTACACAAGCAGTAAATGACATGGTGTCAATTCAAGCCGCTACTTCAGCTATCGAAACTAAACAAGAAATGAAAGAAGATGCTCCAATTTTACACGAAATACCGCATAATTCCATGGACCGATTCCACGACAATGAACCTAACAGCACATCTAAGAGAAGATTAGCCTTGTACAAGTCCATTGCAGCATTTCCTGAGAGAATCAGTGAAATCCAGAAATCAAGCAATAATAACAATGGGAGGGTCTTAAGGTCACATTCAAAGGTACATCCGGATAAGAAAGTAGAATTTACCAATGTCGAGAATAATGAGAACAAGCAGCCTGGTAATGGTGATTCTGGGTGCTTAAGCAGCATGATCAAGTTGTGTAAGCAAATAGAAGGTGAAGCCGGGAGTTGGTTTATGGAGTTCATCGAGAAGGCACTTGAGAAGGGCTTAAAGAAATCGAAAGACAAAGCAGATGCTGATGTTCGGAAAGTTCCTCAAGCGCTTATACTCAAAGTTATAAACTGGGTTGAGGTTGAGCAAAGTGATTCTAGTAAACGTCCAGTCCATCCAAAAGCTTCTCAGATTACTAGGAAATTGAGAATCAAGGTGAAGAACCCTTAATTCTGTTGGGGTTGTAGGATTCTTTTCAGGGCGTATTATTTAATGTAATTCCATTCATTGTTATTAGATTTATAATGAGGTCACAACTCACAAGTGTTAGTGGTTTAGGTTGCTTGTATGATAACATTAAGCATTGATGAGTAGTTAGAGTGTATAAGATCAAGAGTTGGTTAGTATGTAGAGGAATCTGTATGATTATCGATTACGCCTAAAGTTTTAGGAAGGGCTGAGGCCTTCTTTGTATACTTAACACTCTTCTAGTGTTATTTATTACCTTGTTGATGAGGATATGGTTCTTCTGATACAAGGGGCATTGAGCTTTTATGCAATAATGAAACTTACATTATTTTTATATGGTTCTGATGATAAATATTGTTAACTTTTATTGGAGTAAATTGAATAATTGATGTTTGTGTTTGTTGGGGTTGGGGTTGGAAGGCTGGCTGGCTGGAAATTGCAAGAATATTGAACTTGTTAAAAACAATTGGGAAGAAACTGTACTCAACGAATGAGCTATATGAGATTAAGTGAAATGTGTATTGTTTAATTTCATGCTTTATCCTAAATTATCTACATATGTTCAATTGAATTTTTGTGCCAATAAAATAATGTCAAGAAGTCCTGATGAATCAAATGGTAAACAGTGTTGGAACTAATCATGCGACATTGAGTTCAGCTATCTTCTCTTAAACCTGACACACTATTTGTTTGACTAATACTAAGGAAAGTGTTTGTTTGGAACTTTGAATATGTGATCTTACTCTTTGGCTCATGTAGGATAGCCAAAGATCATTTGTCCCATGCGGAAATAATATGAATACCTTGTTTTATTAGTTTGATGTATGAAAGAATGACTCAAAATCAACAAATCCTTTGTTTTCATTAAAACGATTGGATTAGAGTTTGCAATAATTGTAGGAGAATATACTCCGTACACCCGGGTCAGTGTACCAAGAGTACGGTATTATTTTTTTGCTCAAATAGATTTAGGTGTACCATGTCATGGTACACCCGAGTGTGTAATAAAATTAAATAATTGTAGTTTATGTTGATGATTTGAATATCATTGGAACTCATAAAGAACTTGACATAACTGCAAAATACTTGACGAAAGAATTTGATATGAAAGATTTTAGGAACACAAAATTATGCATTGGCTTACAAATGGAACATTTGAAAGATGAGATTTTTGTTCATCAAAACAAATTATACAGGAAAGGTCTTGAAACAACTTTTATAAGGATAAAACATTCATTAAATTCTCCTATGGTAGTGCAATCTTTGAATATCAAAGACGCCCCATTTCGACCTCGAGAAGAAGACAAAGATATTCTTTGCAGAAGTACCATACTTAGTGCAATTGTCGCTTTGATGAACCTAGCTAACAATACTTGGCCTGACATAGTTTTTCGCTAAACCTCTTAGCCATATACAGTAATGCACCAACAAGGAGAGAATGGAATGGAAGTAAGCACTTATTCCGTTATCTCCATTCCATTCTCTCCGAGAAACACGTGACTTAGGAATTTTTTATCGACCAAAGCAAAATACTTTATTCATTGGTTATGCAGATGCTGGATACTTATCAGGTTCTCAAAAGGTCAAGTCACTGTCTGGGTGTGTTTTCATTTATGGAGATACAACAAGATTATGGAGATCAACAGAGTAGACATTAAGTGTCATATCATCACATCATGTCGAATTGATCGTTCTTTATGAAGCTGGGCGAGAATGTGTTTGGCTTAGATTAATGATTAGCCATATTCACGAAGAATGCAGGATGAATTTAGTAAAAACTAGTCCTACATTAATTTATGAAGATAATAATGCTTGCATCACCCCAGCGCGTGAAGAATATATAAAGGAGATAGAACTAAACATTTATCACCAAAACTTTTCTTCACACATGATCTCCAGAAGGAAAAGACATTCAACAAATTTAGTCCTGTAAAAATCTTGAGAATTTGTTTACCAAGTCCCTTCATTCGAAGTAATTTAAACATTTGGTGCACAAAATCAGAATGAGTGCCCCTTGTGATATCCGTTAGATTCTAGGGAGAATATTTTAAGCATATAAAGAATAAAAGTTGTACGATCGTCATCTAGAAAAGATGGACATTTAAAGGGGAGTGTTACAAATTGTCAAAAATGTCGGCACATAAAGTGAATGCTCACGGCCTCACGCTTTCAACTCTATCCATGTGAGCATTTATTACCATAAATCATTGTCAACAACGGAATAGTAGATCTCTGTATATACATACTTCTAAAGAAATGAAATCAATTACACCAAATAAAAAACTCTCTTAACATTTGCTCTCTTCTCCTCAGTATTTTCTCTCTATTAGCTAACTTCATTCCTGTTCAATTTCAGTCTAAAAGTAAGTTTGGGGCCTCTTTATATAAGGCCTTGTTTAGCTCATCTTAAAATAATAATATTCAATAAAAATACGTTTAATTCAGCAAAAATAAGTTCAAGTTCATTAAAATCAGTTCGTTCAGTAAAATCAGTAGTATAGAGAAGAAAAATTAACATGAATCAGTAAAAATAAATATAGTTTAATAAAAGTCAGTTCAACAAAAATAAATTTATTTTAAAAAAATAAGTTTAATTTAGTGAAAATAAGGTCAATATACGGCGTAAGTCACATACTTCTATAGTAGGGCGCTCCTCCCTTTTTTCTTTAAACACTGTCAACTCAGTAACTCTCTTCGTCTATACAGGTATCTCCTTAAACATTCCCCCCCAAATCAATCCAACACCATAATGGATCTCCTCAGCAGCTACACAAACGAAGACGACGATGAACACCAACCTCACCAAAACAACCAACAACATCAACAACAAGAAGAAGAAGACGAAGACGAAGAAGAAATGTCAATGATAACACTCCCTGCAAAATCCGCGGCACCAAAAGTAGACGACACAGCACTATCACTCCTCAACACCACAACTTCCTCCATAACCAAACCATTAGACCCAACTCAACACTTAGTCTCCTACAATCCCACTTACGACCAACTCTGGGCACCCATCTACGGCCCCGCTCACCCTTACGCTAAAGACGGCTTAGCTCAAGGTCTCCGCAATCACAAATTAGGGTTTGTCGAAAACGCCTCTATCGATTCCTTCGTTTTCGACGAACAATACAACACCTTCCACAAATACGGTTACGCCGCTGATCCCTCTGCTTCCGCCGCTAACAATTATATCGGCGATTTAGACACCTTGCAGAAGAATCGCGCTGTTTCTGTTTATAACATCCCACAGGGAGAGCAGAAACGACGTCGTCTCGAAAAGAATAGAGAAAACGAGGAGGATGAAGATGATAATGAAGAGGTGCAAAACCCGGCTTCGGATTCGTGGTTATTGAAGAATAAGATTAGTCCTTGGTCTGGGAAGAAGGAAGGGATTCAAACGGAATTGACTGAAGAGCAGAAGAAGTATGCGGAAGAGTATGCTAAGAAGAAAGCTGAAGAAAGAGGGGAGAAACTTGACAAAGGAGAAGCTGTTACTGATAAGACTACTTTCCATGGCAAAGAGGAGAAGGATTATCAGGGAAGGCCATGGATTTCGCCTCCTAAAGATGTTAAGGCCACGAATGATCATTGTTATATTCCGAAACGATGTGTGCATACTTGGAGTGGACATACTAAGGGTGTTTCTGCTATTAGGTTTTTCCCAAAGTATGGGCATTTGATTTTGTCTGCTGGGATGGATACTAAAGTTAAGATTTGGGATGTTTTTTGGTTCTGGGAAATGTATGAGGACTTATATGGGGCATGCTAAGGCGGTTCGAGATATATGTTTTTCCAATGATGGGACCAAGTTTTTGAGTGCTGGGTATGATAAGAATATCAAGTATTGGGATACTGAGACTGGTCAGGTAATCTCTACTTTCTCTACTGGCAAAGTTCCTTATGTTGTTAAGCTTAATCCTGATGATGATAAACAGAATGTGCTTTTAGCTGGTATGAGTGATAAGAAGATTATGCAATGGGATATGAATACTGGACAGATTACTCAGGAGTATGATCAGCATTTAGGGGCTGTTAATACTATTACTTTTGTTGATAATAATAGGAGGTTTGTTACTTCTAGTGATGATAAGTCTCTTAGGGTGTGGGAGTTTGGAATCCCTGTTGTGATTAAGTATATTAGTGAGCCTCATATGCATTCCATGCCGTCTATTTCTGTCCACCCGAATACTAATTGGCTGGCTGCTCAGAGTTTGGATAACCAGATTTTGATATATAGTACCAGGGAACGCTTTCAGCTTAATAAGAAGAAGAGGTTCGCGGGCATATTGTTGCTGGGTATGCTTGCCAGGTTAATTTCTCGCCTGATGGTCGGTTTGTTATGTCCGGAGATGGCGAGGGTAGAATGTGGTTTTGGGATTGGAAGACTTGTAAGGTCTTTAGAACATTGAAATGTCATGAGGGGGTTTGTATTGAGACTTGAGTGGCATCCATTGGAGCAAAGCAAGGTGGCAACTTGTGGCTGGGATGGATTGATAAAATATTGGTCAGTTACACACTTCTTACTCTTGCATCTGTTTAAAATCATATAATTCTTATGCTGCGTTGATTTTAGCTGTTGCTTCCACTTATTAAGTTACTCTGATTGGTTCTACTTTGCTGATTTTCCTGTTACCTATAAGTCATAAGTAAATACTTGGTTTTGTGTTCAAACATAGTTTTCGAATTGAATAGTGGGATCATCGAAATGATTATTTCACTTTGGAAGAGTTGAGTGCCATATGGCATATAGCTTGATTTTGTTTTTGCGGATTTTTTTCCTGCCCTTACAAATCCAGCATAGAGATTAATGGCGTATAAAAACATGGTTTGCTAAATGGTTTACAGAAACCCAGTGTCCGGGAGAGGGGGTCCTTGTTGTAGCCCTTTCCTACAATTAGTCAGTTCTTGTGTCTATGGCTTCAACTGCACCCTTTTTTGTAAGTCTGCCCTGGAAGGCAATTTCTATGGCTTCTTGGTTCTGGTCGGTAGCCTCGGTACACCAAGTTTCAATATTAGTATTTTTAAGCGTGTTTATTGAGCTTTGGGTTAGGTCACTTACAATTGAGAATTTTTGTCAATTGACAAACCTTCTTCAAGGGATTTTAGTACCATATTAGTTTATGTCATGGCAAATGGACTTAAGTCAGGTATCTTACCTTAATAATAGTCATAATATTAAAGATATGCCAAGGAAATTGCTAGATATCAACTGGTGAAGGAAATTGCTAGCAGTCCCATCGTTATAATGTTTGAGAAATGCCAAAGTTTGGGAATTAACGGTGTTCTGTGATGTGAAGTTTTCTAGTGCAAGTGATAGAAACTGAATATTACTCTTGTAACTGAGCTTAGCTAAATGGTTTGCAACCTAGATTTAGAACGTGCGGCCAGGCGTACAGAGTTGAGTTGGAATAAATAGATATTATAGAGAATAAAATTTTTGCGTATCCCGGAAAGGGCCTTATAAGTGATTTTACCTCCGATCAGGAATCTTCATAAAAGCTGGCTATACCCTCATCTTTGTGATTGGGTTGTTGACTGTTCAGTTACTGCTGTCATTATGTAACTCATTTATCTGATCATTTGTATGTATAAGTACCTCCGAAGAAGATCCGATCTCATATGTAGTAGAGTACATTCGATGCCCTTTATATGGAGTCTGGACTCCCGAATCGATGGTATTGCTATTCTCTGATGGATCAGAAGTATGTTAGAAAATTAAATTGGAGGGTAAGTTGTAGTCCTGCATGCCATTGACCAGCATCTAGATGCTTAGGTCTTATATTTTTATTGTGGTGTGTGTGGGGGGTAGGTCTTATATTTTATTGGTGTGTGTGTGTGTGTGTGGGGGGGGGGGGGGTTTGGTGGAGGAAAGACCGGAGAGTAGGAATTTGATGTGTGATTAATACCTTCTATCAGGTGTACGGAAGCAACTTTTCTATTTTCGTTGGGCTTGTTGGCGTTATTCATAGGTTGTGCCTACAGACATTAAAAATATGCTAAGGAAATTGAGGTATACATAAAGGTATAGTATAGAGGTATACATAAAACGTGATGGCGATTAGCTCTTAGGGATGGCGATTCTTATCCGATGCGAGTTTCACTTTTATCTGATGGTTGAACTATTATAATGACTTACCTACTTAGATTTGAAAAGCAAGGAGTTCCCCTTGTGTTCATGAGGAGATATAGTCCCGGTAGCCGGATAGGGAGATGACATATGGAGTTTAAAGGTATAGTATGAGGTATACATAAAACGTGAAGGAATTAATATAATGTCCACCGAGTTAGGTATAAGGTATTTGCATAGTATCTTGGTTTTGTTTTTCTAATTTGGGGGCTAATGTCCTAAAGGGACAGTTTTTGTCCCATAACATCCTGTTCAGGTCATGGAGAAACAACCTTTGACCAGATGATTTGATGCACCACCCATAGCCTTTCAACTAGATTACAATTTTGCCAATATGGTGGATTATTTCATGCTGAACTACATAGGCTCTAAAGCAATGTGTTTGCCACATTGAGGCACTAGATCTAATCATATAGACTCTAGTGTTTCACTTAAAGATCAAACACAATTTGATCGGGGGTCATGACTTTTCTAATCCCAATAGTATGGGGCTTCTTTACTTCTGAATTATGCTAACCGGCGAGATAGCATTCTATCAACATAACACTGTTGACACGCTGAAAAATACATATTGTGTGATAATCTAGGTCACATATTGCACCTTCTTTTCCTTTCACGTTAACATGTGTAGGCGTTTTTGTCTGTTTGAACTTTGACGTCTTCCTATGAATATCTAATTTGGAGCTATAACTCACGTAAGTTAGGCTTATCGTTTGGAAATTTTATTTCACAAACACTAGGGTGTAAGTTGGATGGATTGGACCGAACTAGGCCGGACTTTGTTCCAAACTTTTTACATGAGAAATCGAGCCCAAAT
The DNA here is from genome assembly GCA_947645195.1 of Patellifolia procumbens. NCBI lineage: Eukaryota > Viridiplantae > Streptophyta > Magnoliopsida > Caryophyllales > Amaranthaceae > Patellifolia > Patellifolia procumbens. The sequence goes on along the minus strand of CANSGD010000260.1, from coordinate 6,024 downwards.
CCAAGTCTAAAGCTTTCACGGGTCTAATCCAACTTTTAACTTAATATTTGTTTCTATCTTAGATCCATTATGAAAAAGGCATTTGAGGACCACTGTTCTCTAGAAAAACAAATAGTGAATTGGGATCTTAGTTTTAAAGGCGTGAGGCTCACCAAGGTGCAAAGGATCCTTAGAGCGGCCAAAGGCAAGGCGCGCCTCGAGGCGCACAATTCTTAAAATTTTGATTTAATTAATTTGTTTATTTAGGTACTGAAATTTGAGAAAAAAAGGAAAAAAGAGGAGGGGGTCAACTGTCAAGTGATTTCCACTCAGCTTCTCGAGGAGGTGGGTAGTATTTGTGGCTAGCAATGGCATGTGAGACAACATGTGTGAAAGTAAAACCAAAAAACATCACGTCTTGCTCGCAAAAGATTGCAAAAGAGAAAAGTGAGGAGGAACTCTCCTCCGCAAGTTGGGAATAACCTAGCGAAAAAGGCTTTATTACCGATGGTCTGTGCTGAATCGTCGACACTCTTTGCCATGACTGGAAAGGCATCTTTAAACACCTCCTCACGCAAATTAGGGTTTGTATAGAATAGATGGTTCCAAAATTAACTTTCAATTAGAAGCAATTTAATGAATTGAGGTATTGCAAGAATTTGAGTTTTAAAGCCTAGGTAAGATGTAAGTTGAACAGAAAACATAATTTATTATGTTTTCAACTTAGATCTAATTTATTATGTTTTTCAACTCAGATCTAATTTATTATGTTTTTCAACTCGGATCTAATTTATTATGTTTTTCAACTCATATCTAATTTATTATGTTTTTCAACTTTGATCTAATTTATTATACGTAGATTTGGTAGACTTGGTGGTGATAGTGGGTTGGACTACACTAGTCAAATAGGTTGTGTCATGTTGACTTTGTGTTCGTGTTAAAAATAGATGTGTGAAAAATCTGGACACTAATTCAACCCATTTATCTAAATGTGTTAGAGACTCATGACACTAACCCGACGTCCCGACCACTTAAATTAAAGGGTTAGGTGTGTCAACCTTTAAGTCATACGATTTAAAATTATGATGATAAACAATTTTGTATGTCTAGTTTGTTTTATCATTGTATAATTCCATCTTTGCCTAACCACTAATGTTTCTCCGTATTGAAATTTGAAGAATGAAGTAAAATATTCTGCTTATTACCTTCATATCATTATTATAAATTATAATTTTATTAATATCTTTATTTTTATATTAAACGGATAAAATCGTGTCAGTTTCGTTTTGAAAATCTCAAATTTTCAATACTAAATCGTTCTATTTATTAAACGGTTAAACTCGTGTTGACCCGTTCAAGTAAACGCGTGAAGAATACTCTAACACTAACTCCCTTATTTTGTTGAGTTGTGAAAACTTTGGACAGCTTAGGTTGGACCAATGACAGTTGGTGGGTCAACTTGTTATTGCCCCAAAACTAGGCCAACCCATACAGACTGTAGGACGATAGAGTATTGATAACAAGCTGGCCACTAGAGGGGAAGGGAGAGAGAGCTCATAATCTGTCCAATGATATCCTTTTAATCCAAGATGTAGTCGAAAAATGCACTTTAGATTGACCCTTATGCCCTTGTGCTACTTTTTCCATTAACTAAGCCTAGGAAGGGGTTATAAGGCACAAACCCGAGTCCGTAGCATGATTAGTTAGCAGAATATAGAGTTTATATCTAGGATTTTTGTTGAAAACTACCTACATTTGGAGCTATTTGTGAATAACTACATTTCGAAAAATGAAAAATAACTACCTACTTTCTTGAAAAAAATTTGGTATCACAACCTTGTGGTCTTTTCCGTCAAAAAATTAACAGAAACGTCAAAAGTTAATAGAATTATGCGAAAAAATTAAAAATAACTACCTACTTTCTGAAAACTTTTTGGTATCACTACCTTGTTGAATGTTTTCTGTGAACTTTTTGACGGAACATACCATAAGGTAGTGATACCAAAGTTTTTCAAGAAAGTAGATAGTTATTTTCCATTTTCCGAAACAGGGTAGTTATTCACAAAATAGCTTCAAATATAGGTAGTCTTAAACAAATTTTCCTTATATCTATAATCCTATTGTAGCTAGTTGCTACCAAGTAGTTATTGGTGAACAGTGCGACTGTTATATAGGCTTCTGCCTTTTTTTTACAGCTTGTCTCACATTGCAGAATGTCAGTTTCTATTGGTGAACCGCGCCACTGTTAAGAGACTTATGTTTGTTAATTTGGAGGCATATCTCATATTGTAGAATGTGGCTCTGTTTCGGGAGAGTATAAATCTTTGAAGATATCTAATTGTCTTCAAATACAGATCTAGATGAAGTTCTCCAATAATGTTCACGTTTTGGAGTTTGTCTAGCCATAGAGTTGAGCCTCTTTAGTTTATTTCAGAGATTTTTGTTTGGAGGCTCTTAAGCTTTGTACTGTGGGGCTGCTTCGTTGCTCTTGTCTATGAATTAACCTGATTAAGCCACAATCTTGCCAGTATATAGACGCAATAGGTATTGTTTTTGCCGATGAAGAATGATAATTTGGTTAAAATAATTATTAGTCGGTATTTGTATGGTTCAATTCTTCTAGTAGTCGGTATTTATCTCACATGCATTGTTTTGTGTGGATGTGAGAGGCCAGTTGGCCACCAATGTGTTTACTGTCAAAAAAGTTGAATATTTTTTTGATTTGGATGTCTAAACAAACATGCTGGGCGTCTTTTGTTCCAGGGACTAGAGACTGTGAAGACTGGCAGCGCGAATTTCCAGATGTTGGTTGTCTAGCCGAACCGCTGATATGTCCAAGTGTACAAATGTGCAGCATCAGTGCTTTATAACGGATCTGAAAGATGAACATATTAGTTTCGCACACCCTGCGATGTAAACTAACCAGGGTAAGAAGTGCCTTGAATGCTGTATACCTTAGGATTTTGACATTTCTTTTTTCTCTTCACCCTGTGATAGGAGCAAAATTCTTGTACATTTGTCATGTCAGTAATTCCTCTTGACGAGACTTTTACAATAGCTGTTATAGAAGTGTATGTTCCTTTTACTGCTGCTGCTGTTTATTTCGCTGGTTTTTCAATTTTCAAGTCGGGACAAATGCAAGTTCAGGTGTTTTCGTACCTCACGAGAAAGGTGATGCATCTTGCCAAAACAAAATTCACAAATCGAAGTGGAAAAGAACTATCGATGGTTTGCTTTGTATTTGATTCATGGTTTGGAGTCACTAATAACAAGTATGGCTTTTTATAGGCAAGATTGTACCTGTTTTTGGGGGTTGTCTTTTATAGACTCACAAATTAGGAGTTGAAGTGCCCTACGCAGCTGGGCTTTGTCCAAATTTGTGCAGTTTGATCCTATGTCCCCTCTAATGAAATTGACCCTGATGATGACTTAGGGCATGAGGCCAAATGGTGGCAAATGCTCAGAGACAACAATACTATGTTATCTGAGGAGTAACACAACTATGTAATATGGTCAATTTTTATGCTAGACTTTGTCTGTTAACGCGAAGTTCGCTTTGTGTATCATCAGGCAACTCCACGACGATTTACTGTGCTTGCTTATGGATATTTGTCACGAGCATTTTGATGGGATCTAATGACATTTTGTAGTGCATGTTGCGCCTTGTACTATTATATTTGTATTCAGATTGAATCTAAATATTTTGTTCCGCTATTACTTGCGTACCACCCTTGTAGAAGTGTGGGCGCTTCTACAAAGATTCAATTTACCAAAATGCCAATTTTAAATTTATCCTGCATTTACCAATCCCACTTACCAAAACGACCCACTTGAAAACAATCTGGTGAGGGTAATGTTCAAAGATAGGGGATGGTATAGGGTAATAGTAGGTCTCTTACATCGGGGAATGTATGGAATAGGGATATGTACTAAGGGTATATCGAAAGTTCGAGATAGAAGTAAAATAGTTGTAAATAGTTGTAAATATGAGGTGATTGTGAAGGAGGTAAAATGATGATATGATAATAAGGGAGGAATAATTGAATAAAGGGAACTGTTGTAGCATATAACAAGGGATACGTGGCCCGGTCAACCGCAGTCATCCAGTGGCAATGAGCTTTTGATGACACGTGGCCCATCCCTCAGCACGACACTTGGCAGCGTGTTAAGGAGTGAGGGATTAATGATGTCCAGCAAAGCTGTCGTACAAGGCCCAATTATTCCTTAGGAGAAGGAATAATCATTGCAGGATTCTTTAAAGAGGAAGGATGTGATTGGATAAAAGGCTCAGGACAATCAGACTATGACAAGTGTCCTCTCCATTTGCTAACCGATCACATCCCTTCATTCTAGAGTGCTCTATACTACACATAGATACTATAAATAGATTCATATAATCAGGTAAAAGGGACCCAACTACTCTCTCTTAAACTTACTCTGTCAAAATTCATACCCAGATTTTATCTATTGAATACTGACTTAAGCATCGGAGAGGAATCGAACCCAAACCTCCGGTTTGGTTTTCCCACTGCAGGTTCGAGGCGAATCGACATTTCTGCACAAGCATCCCCTGATATTATCAACCCTACACCTGTCCTCGTGGGGACTAATACCGTTGCTTTCGGAAGTTTACTTAAAACATTTGGTGCCGTCTGTGGGGAAGCGCAGAGATGACAGATTGCAATTCCTCCAACCGAGGACAAAGGATGAGTCCCTATGTTGAAGTTAATGATACCGTCGGCGTGAACGCCCGCCTAGGGGACGGGACGAAAAGCGACCGAATGATCCCGTTGGGGCAGTCTTGGAGTCCAACCCTGCCTCTTCCCGGTCACGCTCATTTAGAAAACGACCTAAATGAGTTTCAAGCCAGAATGGCCCAAGTTGTCCAAGACCAGATTAAGAACAACATGTTGTTCTTCCGAGTAGGTTCACAGCCGGATACTAGGCCTAAAAGAAGAGGAGCTTCTCAGGAGAATGTAGCCGGACCAAGCGGGGCTAGGCGACCAGAAGAAGCTAGAAGAACGTCCAGGGGAAGGCATCGTGCTCGTAGTGAGCAACCTCGTCGTTTAGACTGGAATCTGGTAGTCACAGGGCCAGTGAACCGACCGGTGGATGGCCGAAGAATGGAGACCGACACTCGGGAATACTTGCATGCAAAGAGGGTAGTGGCTCAGCAGAGGTCAGCTACCGGATCAACGCCGGTACCTGCAGGACCCCAGTCGAGGATTCGGAGTCACACTCTGGAGCAAGGAAGGACTCTAGTACATCCATGAGCCTCGTCGGGCGAACGGTGGTTCAGCTAATGTTTACCGGAGGACTTCTCAGCAAGATGTTTATAGGCGAGGGGTCCCAGGAGGTCAGTTCGTCAAATCCAGTCTTAAGGGAATATCGGAGAGATACGGTCCCAGTTGATGCACGTTTGGGGGCTGCGCATAGATTGGCCGACGCCTTTCTCAGCCAGAATAATACAAGCCTCCCATGTGCTAAGGTTAAGCTACCAACCATTGACCCGTTCGATGGCACTACTGATCCAGATGACCATCTTTCCGCTTACAAACATCAAATGTACGTCCAGGCAGTAGACGACGCTACATGGTGTAAGAACTTCCAGCCACCCTGAAAGGGGTCAGCTGGGCTGGTTTAACAATCTACTGGCTAATTCCATCCAACAACTTCACCGAGTTAAGTTATTCATTCACTAGTCACTTTGTCGCCAACAGGCAGGAACAGAAGACTAGTATTCATTTGGGGAAGATCATCCAAGCCCCAAAGGAATCCCTAGAGATCCTTTGTGAAGAGGTTCGATCTTGAAGCCCTCCAGATCCACGACCTAAATGCTGGTGTAGCCTTCGATGCATTCATTCGAGGACTACGTCCCCGAAGCTTCAAGTTTGATTTGGTCGAAGAAAGTGAGTACTTTGGCCGCGCTTTGAGAGAGCCGAGGCTTTCATACATGCGACAGAGGTGTGTGCTGAAGCCAAGCACCAAAGTCCAAGAAGCCCGAGAACCTGTTCAAAAAACTAAGAACAATCCTAAGAAGGCTGA
>CANSGD010000259.1:377500-421115 GCA_947645195.1 Patellifolia procumbens | reverse complement strand
ATAAAAAATACTTATTGTTTCTGTATAGGACAACTAGTATGTGTGATGGTGGCTACTTGGTAGAAAACGTGGCCTCCGAACTTCCTTCATGGTGGTGGTTACCGGCAAAACAAGGTGGATCTCGGAAGTTGTTTCCGAGGCACGTCCCTCCGATGCCTAAGTCAGTCACAGATGAACACAAGGTCTCTAGTTGAGAGAAATGAGTACCAAGTGCAAGTATTTTGTGAGTGTCTGTGACAGTACGTGCTCACTCATGCATGGGCTTAGGACTAACCTAGCAAAGTAAGTGGGCTTCATTTGGAAGTGGGCCAAAGTAATAAAAACTCTATTGATTTACTGTCTAGAGCTCTGGTCCAGAGGGGTCTGCACTGCTCTGGGTGCTCTGACGTAATCTGGCAGAACGTGGTGGTCTGCTGGGCAAACCACATACAATTTGCCCCCAGAACCAGTGCTAGTTAATAGCAATGCATTGGGTATGACTGTTCTGTTCTAGAGTTCTTCTCTTCACAGATACGTGGACTACTCCTCTACTGATTCTCCACCTCATTTTAAGGGCTTCCGTTTTTCCCGCTCATTTTGGTGGTGTGTTGAGCAAGAGTCATTAATTGTGTTTGAATTAATGTGTCTTTTGGGGTTCCTAATGAGTGTAATGATGAGCAATTACTGTTGATAGGGTGTAGCTGGCCTATTTATAGGCGGATTTCACCATTTCTAGAACTTTTTCCATTCTCTTCTAATCCCCTGTTGTTTGTTTCTCTTGCTTTTCCTTGCGAATTCGTCTTTGCCCTAGCAATTCTTCGTGCGATTTTCACTATTTTCTTCCGGATTCTCTTGTTTTTAGTCTTGGTTTCCGGTTGTTGCACTTTTCCACTCGTTTTTCAACGCTAGACTCTTCTTATTTCAGCTATCCCCATTCACGAACAAGTATTTTTCTCAAGAACTCACTTTTACTCTCTTTTTTCTTGCTTTCCTTGGTGGTCTGGCATGGTAGCATCATTAGGGACGAATATTTCTCTTTTCCCTCTTTATGTGTGATTTCTCTTGTGGTTCCCCAGGGATTAGGGTTTGCTTTCATTCCTTGTTGATGTTGTTGGCCTTGTTTTGGTGTTATCCTATCATTCTCATAGTTGTTTTTGCATGTTGGTGTGCTTCGTTTTTGCGCTGCTGCTCTGTGCTTGGCGTTTCTCTGCCTCTTCGGTTGAGCTCTCCTCTGCTCCTTTGGTTTGGTTCTGTTGTGCCTCTTCGATTGAGCTCTGACTTGATTGTTCAATTTAGTTGTACCAACCCTCATTTTGTTGGATTCTATTTGGTTTGGGCTTTGCTTGTCCTATTATGCCCTAATCTTGTGTATCTCTGTTGTTTTCCTTGGTATCTCCTTTATTCATCCTGCTAGGTTGCCTTGGAGAAGCTTGCCTTGTTTTGTTGTTGTGTGGTTGCTGTATAATTTGCAAGAAAATATCTTATTTCTTGTTTTCTTGCGCATGATATGTGGCCTTGCCTCTAGTCTGGTAGCTTTGTCTGCAAGTCAGAGGTGTCGGACTGTTGCACTTGTTTTCTTTCTAGTTTTTGCAAGAAAATATTATATTTCTTGGCTATCTTTGGTCGTCCCATATATCATACATATCCTTGCCCCCCAGTCTGGAAGCTCTGTCTGTAAGTCAGAGGTGCCAGACAGTTTTGTGCTTGATTATTTTGTCTGACGTACTTTTCCTTCTTCTATTCTGTCTTGCAGAATGTCTACTTCTAAAGCCGGGCCTTCAAAGGGAAAGGGAAAGGTTATGCCCTCTTCTTCGAGGGCAGCGTCTGAGTCTGACTTTGATGATACCTACAATGATGACACTCAGTCTCATTCCGGAAGTTGGACCTCCCTCGCTGTAAAGATGAGATGGTTCTGACACAGTCGTTGCACGTGCCTAATTAGAACCTAACTTAGTCTAATATAGGGCAAGAAAGGGTCGAATCCACGGGGAAACAAGGATTAGTCATGGTTTGAAAGCAATTATGCGAGCTAAGTCTATTTTTAGTGGTTTTCGAGATTAATGATTAACTAAGAAATAGTGAACTAATTAGCTAACAATAAACTAAATGATTAGATTTAACTATAATAAGAAAGCACTAGGGATAGGGGAATCACCAGTTAACTATTATCTAACCTATTAGTCAAGCCAAGGGGATTCTTTAGGGTTAATTAAGGGACTAATTCATTCAAATATTTTCTAATTACTCTCTCGAGCTAATTAGGAGGAACTTATCGAGTGACTTCACCTATTCTCATGATAAATTCACTCAATTAGGGTATTTCCACAACAGTGATTCAATTAAAGATCCTAGGTAGTCAACACCTATTCTTATGCTGAAGTCAACCCATTGACTAGCCTAAGGTCAATCAAAACTTCATTTTTCAATCCTTCACTTTTAATCCCCAAATCAAGTTTAAAAAGGTGATCAATCAATTAAACATGGCATTAATTAAAGCTAGACAACGTAATTTCATCTATGTCTAACCCCTAACTTGACTTTTGAGGTCAACTAGTAATAACCTAGGTCATCCCCTTCCCCTAGTTAGGAAACTACTGTAAAGCCATAAAAAGGTAAAATAAAAGGCTTGAAGCATTAATGGAGGTTCAACAATGGTGGAAAACATAGAAATCAACTATTAAGCAACTAATCACTACTAATCAAATGATAAACCAAAATAAACAAGTATTAAAGCAAGTAAGGAGTAAAGGGTAGGAGAAATACTCAATATAACATGATGAAATCACTAATTTTCCATTGTAATCAATCCAAAAAGCTTGAAGTTCGATCCAAGATCCACTTTCTCACACTAAGTTCTACCTCTCTTTCTAAAACCCTGTCTAAATAAAATTAATTCAGAATATAAAGCTTCGTTTTCTAATTATTACAAAATGGTTTTATACCCTGTAAACATAAGGGCAAAGGAGCGTCCGCTCCGTGCTTGGAGCCGCCCGCTCCAAGAACGCTCCAGGGCCGCTCCAAGTTGCTGCCTGCTTCTCTTCACATCTTCATGGACGGAGCGCCGCTCCGCACTCTCTTTGGAGCGCCCACTCCTCTATTTTGGAGCCTCTTCCTTGCAAATCTAGCTTTAAACACTTCAAGAAGAGATTAGATGGGGGAGGGGGATGCACATGCACATGTAATGATCTATACGCAACCTAACTACATGCAAATGAACTAAAACTAAATGCAAAGCATGAAAATATTGGAAAGGATGAAAAAGGGGAAGAAAGGAAACTATATGGCCTAAAATGCATCTAAATGACCTAAAACTAAATGCAAATCAGTGAACCTAAAGTCCACTTATCAAATTCTACCAAGCTTGCCAATTGCTTGTCCTGAAGCAATTAACAATCCCAAGAAAACAAATGCATGAATTAAAACTAGAAAGAGCATCACAAAATCAAGGTCCTCATCTTATAAGAGGTGTCAAGGCAAAGGGAAATCTCGACCAACTTTTGAAACTTATAGCCGTCCTTCCTTATCCACAAGTTAGAGATCAAAGGGGTGGTCTAAGCTAGTGCGCAAAGAATATGATCGTCCTAGAGGTCCCTCAACTATGACACAAGCCCTCATTGATCCTAAGTGAAACCTTTCCTCACAAAATGGAAAAACTCGCTCAACCTTGTACTAATCACGCCCCACAATTTTCCAAATTCCCCTAAGCTAGCCCTTTTATTAATTATTTAATAGATTTCCTTTTTGTTGCTAGACCGTAGACGACCTCCTCACACTGTCTACCTGTCACTCGATAGTCATGTTTCTGAGGCACGGTGCCGAGCACTCAGTATGAGACGCAATAAAAGGGTAAGGTAGCTCATACCAAAGGCATTGGAGCATATGTCGAGGCCGAAGCATAATTTTTTTTATAACTATAGGCTACTAGCCTTGTGGGCTCTTATGCACCACTTATTTGATCCAATTGGCCAAAGGGCTCTTTTTCTACTCAATTTTCGTAATTTTTTTTGTTTTTGTTTTGTTTCCTCTCTTTTTTAAAAGGCTACTAGCCTTTCATTTTACTGAGCTAGAAGGGTTCTTAAGGTCGCTAAAGGGCTTATCCAAGGTTAAAGGACAGAGTAAAGACTTTTCATAGGGAAATAATGACACTTATTCACGCTAAAGACGAGTCTCGGACAATCGAGGGGTCTATTCATAACAAGACCTAGACATCCAAACTTAAAGCAACCCTAATACTCCTAACGAGCACATAAGGCACTCAAGCTACTACACCCCTACTCAAAAGTCAAGTTCTCAACCTCTAACCTCTAAATTCATAATATAGAGTCATTCCTTAATTATGTGATGCAAAATCTTTTTGTTGTATTCGAAAATTTTAAAAATTTACATGCAAACTACCAATAGACAAATCCTATATGCAATTAATAAGCTACATGCAAAACTATCATGCTATGCAACTATACTACATGCAAGTTTAAGATTAAAAGGAGTTAAGACGAAAATAAAAAGAAAAGTACAGCAAAAAGATATATACAATGAAACAAAAAGGAAGAAAATAAGAGAAAGTCATGTACATGTAATATACAAGGGAAACAGTCAACCATGGTCAATATCATAAATATCCTCAAGGCATCAAACAATGAAGCACACTCTCCTATCATGCCCCGTAATCCCGACCTAACATGTATTCTCTCTAAGACGCGTACCCAAAAAGACACCCCAAACCCTAAAAAGAAGCCACATCCCGCGAGTATAATCAAAGATAAACACCCCCCAAACAATCAAGGCACTGTCCTGGGTGCAAACATACAAAAACAAGTAAAGGGGGAGTGGGGCAACATGAACTAGTCCTCGTCCATGTGAGATACACCTTCTCCTGAAGGGGGAGGTGGTGGCATGTCTCCCGGAGGGGGAGGGCTCGGCATCGAGCCATAGAAGGCTAAGGGGGCGGGGCCATGAGGCTCCCAACCGTCCGTGTATCCCGGCGACCAAGCGCCATAAGCGCCATAAGGTTTGGCGTTCATTCCATCCCGGTATCGACCCTTGTTGAGGAGGCCAATTAGGAAAGTTGACATAGGGTTCAACATTTCCTCTATCCACGTGGTGATGATACATAGCATTAGTTTGTACCATCATACCACTCAAGTCTTCTCTCATGCCTTGGATCTCATTTATCATGCGATCTTGGTTGAGCAAGACTATAGTAGGCCCCCTAGTAGTCAAAAGAGCAGGGCGACACTGAAGCACGATGATCGGAACTTGGCTCCTCTCTTGGAGATGGGGAGCTAAGTCGTCGCGTGCGGCCTGGGCTTGCCCGACGGGGGGCTCAAAAGGGATGATAAAAGTATCAGCATCCTGCCCGTCGCGATCAAGTCGGGTCACCTCCGATTTTGGTAAGTAGTAGTGATGACGACCCCTTACCTTTCAAACAAACTGCTCGAGATCGGGGGTATAATCAATCCACCCGGCGGCTTTAATATAATTCATATCAAGGAAGGGGTTCTCATCAATTGGAGTCAACAATGGGAGTTGTTCCCCAAACCCAAGGGCGGTGGCACTGATAGTCACCAATCCCCCACAATGAATATCGGATTTGAAAAGTTTCCCACGGCGTATAGCAAGACACAGTTGAGAAATAGAAATCCGAAATTCAACTTGCCCCCAATCTCCCGAGGGTTATGGGCGGCAATCTCACCTCCTCTGAGGCCACCTTACTCGGCTTCTTTTTGGAGTAAAGGGCGGTGACTAGGAGGCGGTGAATATATATAAGGACGGGGGAATGCATATGAGAGGAATACCCCGTCTTTGGATCAAAGGGGGCGTATCCGGCAATGTCTCGCCAAAATATGTCCCTTTGATAATAGACGGTATATTGCCAAGTTTCAGGGTTGCGAATGGCGTTTGACGCATCACATTGGAATATTTCGTTAAGCCTCGCTAAAGAGATGCATTGAGGTTGATTGAACAATTGGAAGGAGATTTCTTACTCCCCCTCATGTCCCTCAACCTCACTTTTCTCGAGAGAGGCTAGGAATTCCAAAGTGAGGCGTTCGTACGTCAAAGTGCGAAACGTGTAAAAGCGTTCCATGCCCAAAGCAAACAAGGATCTCCTTACATCACACCTTATCCCTAAACTTTCAAGGGTATCACCGTGGTAAAATTTGGAAGCTTTAATCTTCCAGTGCTTAAGTTCGTCATACGAACGTTTATGTTCCGGGTTGACGAACTTAAGGGCCGGAAGGGTGCCCTTTTGGCTCTTTTGTGAAGAAGAGCCATGGTCTTTCTTACTCTTTTTGCGAAAATGGTACATACTTGGAGTTTATAGACAATAACTCAACCAAGTGATGGTTTTAGAAATCAAAAGACCACGAGTTCAACTCGACAAGTAAGCTCAAAAGTGGGGGCACCGACTAAGACAAATTCCCAATTAACAAAACGAAATAAAGAAGAACAAGTATTCACACAAATAAAATTTAAGAAAAAATTAAAAAGAAGCTATAAAAAAACAAAAATAAAAGAAACTTGGAAAATTAAGCTAAGTAAGCTAAAAGGAGTAAGAAACTAAAAAGAAAAAAAATGAAAGAAATCACACAAAAATCCCAAATAATTAAATAAAAATAAAAACCTATCTAAATCTACCAGCTAAGTCCACAAGAATCACCACAATCATCATATATTCAAATTTCTAAGCCAAATCTAGAAGAAAATTGAAAATTAGGGTTAGGGTTTTAACTCCCTCTTTAAGAGGGGTGAAGAAAATCCTCAATTGCTAACAATGTAGGCTTCTTCAAGCTCCAACCATGCTCCTTAACCCTTTTTCTTCAAGAAATCACCCCCAAATTTCAACTATGAGTGATGAAGAATTTTTTAATTTGGGGCTTTTTGACGAAAGTGGGTTCTTTGTGTAGAGGAGGAGAAAATGTGAAGATTTTGTGAAGGAAGTGAGTGAAAAAGATGAGAAATGAAGGAGATATGAAGGTTTGAAGATGGAGGTTTAATGGAGGTTGGAGAGAGAGAAGGGGTTTGAAGAAGATGAATGATTGAATGAGTGAATGAATGAAGGTGAATGAGTGGAAGAATGTGAGTATGAGGATGATGTGGAAGAGAGTGGGACGGTTAAGAGGGGGGGAGGGTGGAAAATAAGAAAAACACGTGCAACACAATAAAAAAAAAGAAGAGAGCGTTCTAGGCTCTGGAGCGCCCGCTCTAGGCCTGAAGCGGGGCGCTCCAGGTACGCTCCAGGAACGCTCCAAGTTCCTGCCTCCTTTCCTTCTTTTTCAGGCACATGGAGCGCCCGCTCCTGGTGAGCGCCCCCCCCTTTGGCTATTTGGGGCTCGCTCCTCCTTCCATCTTCAACACTTAACAAAATTTTCATCTTCTTCACTCTTCCTTTAATCTTTCTCATGCTAAACCTCTTATTCACTCCTTTCTCTTTTTCTTTTTTTCTCTCTTTTTCTCATTTTTTTCCTTCTTTCGTTTTCTCTTTTTCTTCTTTCTTTTTCTCATTTTTTTTTATTTTCGAAAATCTAAGAAGTCGGGTTGCCTCCCGTCAGCGCTTCTTTAAAGTCATTAGCTTGACCTGCCCAGGAAGAAATCCTCATAGGGGAAGGGGTAGTCATACAAAGCAATATGACAAATGCTCTCAATTTGGGTTTCATCGTGGTATACCTTGAGTCTTTGCCCATTTACTTTGAACGTCCATTTTTCTTCGCTCCACACTTTGACCGCCCCATGCGGGAACATTCTATTAACTTCAAACAACCCACTCCATCTAGACTTAAGTTTCCCCGGTTAGAGTCTTAGCCTAGAGTTGAAGAGAAGGACCTTGTCTCCTACCTTAAACTCTCTCTTCATAATCCTTCGATCATGCCATGCCTTAGTCCTCTCCTTGTAGATCCTAGAATTTTCATAGGCATCCCGCCTAAACTCTTTGAGCTCATGTACATCCAAAAAGTCTTCTTTCCCCGGATGACTTGAGATCAAAATTCAGAAGTTTGATGGCCCAATACACTTTGTGCTCTAACTCAACTGGCAAGTGACATGATTTTCCATACAATAGTTTGTAGGGGGTTGTGCCAATTGGGGTCTTATAAGCCGTCCTCTAAGCCCATAAAGCATCATCAAGCTTTAATGACCAATCCTTGCGAGATCGGTTCACGATTTGTTCCAAGATGAGCTTCACCTCCCTATTTGACTCCTCCGTTTGGTTGCTACATTGAGGATGGTAGGAGAGCCCCATTTTATGATGCATCCCATATTTGGAGAGGAGTGCTTGGAAGCTATTTTTGACGAAATGGTATCCCCTATCACTAATCACGGCCCTCGGAACCCCAAACCTCAGAAATATCACGGACTTGAATAGCTTGGTAACTACCTTAGCATCATTTGTAGGAGAGGTGATTGCTTACTCCCATTTGGAGACACAGTCAACCGCCACTAATATGCAGGAGCTACCAAGTGAAGAAGGGAAAGGTCCCATGAAATCCACCCCCAAACATCAAAGATCTCTAACTCTAGAATGTTGGTGAGGGGCAATTCATGCCTTTCTAAGATGTTGTCGACCCTTTGACATCGATCGCAATCATTCACAAAGCCCCAAACATCCTTCAACATTGTGGGCCACCACAATCCACATGATAAGATCTTGGCAACGGTCTTGTCGGCGCCCATATGTCCTCCACAAGGGGATGAATGACACTTCTGTATCAAACTCGCTATCTCATCATCGGGAGGACATTTTCGATATAAACCATCCTCCCCTCGCTTGAACAAAAGTGGGTCCTCCCACGCATCGAACTTAGAATTATGGAGGAACCGGCTTCGTTGTGGATAGTTAAACTGAAAAGGAATGATCCCACAAGCCAAGTAGTTCACCATGTCAGCAAACCATGGGGTATCAAGGGCTTTGATGGAGTATAAGAGATCATCCTTTAAGCTATCATCAATGGGAAGCTCATGGGAGGAGGAGCCTTCAAGCAAAGGTAACCGGGAAAGGTGGTCGGCCACCAAGTTCTCTGTTCCCTTCTTGTCTCTAATCTCAATATCAAATTCTTGGAGGAGCAAGATCCATCGAATCAACCTCAGCTTCACATCCTTCTTGGATATAAGGTACTTGATTGCCGAGTGATCCGTGTACACTACCACTTTGGAGCACACAAGATAAGGCCGGAACTTATCAAAGGCAAACAAAACCGCCAACAACTCTTTCTCCATTGTGGCGTAGTTCTTTTGAGCCGAATCAAGTGTCTTGCTCGCATAATGAACAACATGAAGCTTCCCTTCTTTTCTTTGCCCTAAAACGGCTTCCACTACATAGTCACTAGTATCACACATTAGTTCAAAAGGCAAGCTCCAATCCGGAGCTTGCACAATAGGGGCGGAAATAGGGCATGCTTTAAAGTCTTAAAAGCTTTCATGCAATCATCATAAAAAATAAACTCAATATCTTTTTGCAAGAGGCTAGATAGGGGCCGAGCAATCTTAGAGAATTCCTTTATGAACCAGCAATAAAAAACTGGCATGACCCAAAAAAGAACGCACTCCCTTCACCGTAGTAGATGGGGACAACTTCTCTATGACCTCAATCTTGGCCCTATCTACCTGAATTCCCTTTTGGGAAATCTTGTGTCCCAACACAATTCCATCCTCCACCATAAAGTGGCACATCTCCCAATTAAGCACTAGATTCATCTTTTGACATCTTTGAAGCACATTTTTCAAGTTATTGAGACAATTGTCAAAAGATGAACTTACCACGGAGAAGTCATCCATGAACACATCAATGGTATCTTCCAACAGATCTGAAAAGATGGCGGCCATACATCTTTGAAATGTAGAGGGCGCATTGCACAAGCCAAATGGCATCCATCGATAAGCAAAGGTACCAAATGGATATGTGAATGTTGTCCTTTCTTGGTCATCGGGGTGGATGGGAATTTGAAAGAACCCCGAATAACCTTCAACGAAACAAAAATGGGAATGACCCGCCAACCTTTCCAACATTTGATTTATAAAGGCGATGGGGAAATGATCTTTCCGGGTGGCTTAATTCAATCTCCGGTAATCTATGTACATGCGCCATCCAGTTACCGAACTAGTAGAGATTTGCTCTCCCTTTTCATTGGTGATGACGGTTATGCCTCCCTTTTTAGGGACCACATGGACGGGACAAACCCACCTACTATCGCAGATAGGGTAGATTATCCCCGCCTCAAGGAGTTTCAAGACCTTCTTTTTGACCACTTCTTTCATATTGGGATTCAACCTCCTTTGAGGCTCAATAGATGAAGCATGATCCTCATCAAGATCAATTCTATGCATGCATAGGATAGGACTTAACTCCTTGAGATCTTCAATGCCATAACCAATGGCACTTCTATGACCCCTAAGGAAATCAAGAAGTTGAGTAAGTTGAGTGCCTTCAAGCGTAGCATTGACCATCACCGGGTAAGTCTTACCCTCACCAAGAAATGCATATTTTAAAGAAGGGGGAAGGGGTTTTAACTCTACCTTTCGAGGAGGCTTAGAACTCTCCTCCTTAGGTGAAGGCACCTCAAGGGTTTCGATCTTCTCCTTCCTAGAGAAATAGGTTGGAGTAGCATCCATGGAAAGTTTGAAGCTTTTCCCTTCCTCATTATCCTCCAAATCCTCTCCCAAAAGTACATCTTACAAGGGGTCCTTCTTACCCCCATACTCTTCAAACTCAAGACCTCCTCATTGAAGCTATCTATTCTCTTCACCTCTTCCATGATTAGAGACTTCATTGATTGCTTGAAAGCAAACTTCATGCTCTCATCTCCAACCCTTAGTGTAAGAACATCACGCTTCATATCAACAAGAACTCCGACTGTTTTGGGGAAAGGCCTCCCAAGTATAAGAGGAACTTGGAAGTCTTCCTCCATATCCATAACCACAAAGTCGCAAGGGATGAAGACCTTTCCAACTTGGACCGACACATCCTCCAACTCTCCAACCGGGACTTTCACCGATCTATTGGCGAGTTGAATGACTCTCCGTGTAGGCTTGAGTTCAAAATTGAGTTTCTTAGCTATGGACAAGGGCATCAAACTCACACTCGCCTCCAAATCCGCCAAGGCCCTCTTGGGCTCCAAAACCCCAATCTTCAAAGGAATAGAAAATGACCCCGGATCTTCAAGCTTCTTGGGAAGCTTGTTTTGATGTACGACACTAACTTTGGCGGTCAAAGCAATAGTAGGACTTTCCTCGAGCTTGGTCTTGTTGGAGAGGAACACCTTAAGAAACTTGGCATTAGTGGGCATTTGAGACATGGCTTGGAGAAAAGGGATGTGCACTTGAAGTCCTTTCATGACTTTCAAGAACTTCATGAATTTATCATTGAGCTGCTTCTTAGATAGCCTTTGAGGAAAAAAACCCTGAGGCACATAAGACTTGGGTGCCGCTTGACTAGATACTTTGTGTTTCTCATGAACTTATTTCTCTTGGCTCGGTACAAAATCACTTTCATCCTCCACTATTACTTCCTCAAGAAGTTTCTCAACTGCTCCTTCACTCCCCCTTTTCTCAACTTCCGGGCGTTCATTCACCTTACTAGGCATCTTAGGCCACTTATAATTTGCTCCGGATCACAAAGTAATGGCCTTGGCATGCTTTTGCATCACGGGTTGGCTACGGAATTGAGTAAAAGAAGAAGTGGAGTTGCTTACTTGTTGAGCAATATGAGCAAGTTGGGTCCCATTCATTTTGTTGTGAGCTTGCATATGTTGCAAGGAAGAGTGAATATCTCCAAACTTCTTATCGTTATCGGCATTGGTCTTGGTTTGTTGAAAAGGAAAAGTTGAAGTCTGATGAAGGCTTTGGTTGGGTTAGGCTCAAAGCGTGGTCTTTATTGTTGTTGGTTGAAACCGGGTGGTCGATATGGA
Organism: Patellifolia procumbens; assembly: GCA_947645195.1. NCBI lineage: Eukaryota > Viridiplantae > Streptophyta > Magnoliopsida > Caryophyllales > Amaranthaceae > Patellifolia > Patellifolia procumbens. Next base: position 409,239 of record CANSGD010000259.1, on the reverse strand, counting down.
GGGATGTAGTTGTTTTGATTTTGTGGTGGAGGGGGTTTCCATGATCCTTGAGAGGGGTTGTTCCACCTCACTTGGTTGTTGAAGTTTGAATGACCTTCTTGCCTTGCACCAACCCATACCACATGTTCCGTAGATCCTCCATAATAAGAGCTTGCATGATCGGTGCCCCCACAATTATCACAAGAGAAATCTTGGGAAGGTGGTCGGCTTGGGGATGCCAAGTTCACCTTCTCAAGTTTCTTAGCCAGAGTGTATAGCTTGGCATAGATATGATCCATCGCCTTCACATCATACTTCCCTTTTTCACTAACCTTCTTGCTTGGAGACCTTGTATTCCCACAAGAGTAATGCCTCACAACCTCTTCAATGGTGGGCTCAATGTTATCAACCGGTAGCTTGGTGAGTTGACCCCTCGCTCCGGAGTCAAGACTATATCTAGTCATGGAAAGAAACCCATCATAGAAACTTTGCATCAACATCCATTGATTATACCCATGGTGCGGACACGACCTTCGGAGGTCTTTGAGCCTATCCCATGCCTCATTCAAGCTCCCATCCTCATCTTATGTGAAATTAGAGATCTTCCTCCTAGCCTCAGAAGTCTTCTCTTGGGAGTAGTTACTTGTGCCCAAGTAGTCAAGGAATCGGAAGGTATAGATTGTAACCACTTCTTGGCTTTCCCCGTGAGAGAGAAGTGAAAAAGATTAAGCCTCAGGAACTCTTGAGTAACATTATTTTGCTTGACCGTGACACAAAGATCAATAAAGTTCGCCAAATGATCAAGTGGACACTCATGAGTACATCCTCCATAAGGCTCTTTCTTGATCATTCTAATCAAGTGTGGAGAAAACTCAAAGGTAGCGGTTGTAGTCGGCCTCCGTATCCCACTTTTGAGCTCAAATGCTTCGGGGTGACCATAGTCCCTCAAAGACCTTGGAACGGGTGGATCCTCTGCCATTACACTAGAAATAGAAGAACGAGATTGATCTTCCAAAAATACCTCCACCGGTTGCTCCTCACTAGTAGTTAGTACCCTTGGTTCCCTAAAAATCCTCCTCAACTCCCGTAAAGTGCCCTCAAGATTGTGGTCGATTGGAAGCAATTGATCTCCTCGTAACCTTCTTGACATGCAAATACAAAAGCTAAAGAGCAAGGTTAGCAACATAAGGGCTTATCACAATTCAATGCAATGTAATCTGTTACTTCCCCGATAACGGCGCCAAAATTTGACACGGTCGTTGCACGTGCCAAATTAGAACCTAACTTAGCCTAATATAGGGCAAGAAAGGGTCGAATCCACGGGGAGACAAGGATTAGTCAAGGTTTGAAAGAGATTAAGCGAGCTAAGTCTATTTTTAGTGGTTTTTGAGATTAATGAATAACTAAGAAATAGTGAACTAATTAGCTAACAATAAACTAAATGATTAGATTTAACTATAATAAGAAAGCACTAGGGACAGGGGAATTACTAGTAGCTAAACTATTAGTCAAGCCAAGGGGATTCTTTAGGGTTAATTAAGGGACTAATTCACTCAAATGTTTCCTAATTACTCTCTCGGGCTAATTAGGAGGACCTTATCGAGTGACTTCACCTATTCTCATGGTAAATTCACTCAATTAGGTATTTCCACAACCATAGTGATTCAATTAAAGATCCTAGGTAGTCACCACCTATTCTCATGGTGAAGTCAACCCATTGACTAGCCTAAGGTCATCAAAAGCTTCATTTCTCAATCCTTCACTTTTGATCCCCAAATCAAGTTTAAAAGGTGATCAATCAATTAAACGTGGCATTAATTGAAGCTAGACAACCTAATTTCATCTAAGTCTAACCCCCCAGCTTAACTTTTGAGGTCAACTAGTAATAACCTAGGTCATCCCCTTCCCCTAGTTAGGAGACTACTCTAAAGCCATAAAAAAGGCAAAATAAAAGCTTGAAGCATTAATGGAGGTTCAACAATGGTGGAAAATATAGAAATCAACTTTTTAACAACTACTCACTACTAATCAAATGCTAAACAAAAATAAACAAGTATTAAAGAAAGTAAGGAGTAAAAGGAAGGAGAAATACTCAATAGAAGATGATATAATCACTAATTTTGCATTGCAATCAATCCAAAAAGTTTAAAGTCCAATCCAAGATCCACTTTCTCTCACTAAGTTCTACTTCTCTCTCTAAAACCCTCTCTAATTAAAACTAATTAATTCAGAAAATAAAGCTTCCTTTTCTAATTATTACAAAATGGGTTTTTATACCCTGTAAACATAAAGGTAAAGATGTAAAACACGACACAAAAGATAGCAATTCTGGGCAAAGGAGCACCCGCTCCATGCTTGGAGCGCCCGCTCCAAGAACGCTCCAGGGCCGCTCCAAGTTACCGCCTGCTTCTCTTCACTTCTTCATGGACGGAGCGGCCACTCCGCCTCTTTTAGAGCGCCCGCTCCCCTTTTTTGGAGCCTCTTCCTTGCAAATCTAGCTTTAAATACTTCAAGAAGATATTAGATGGGGGAGAGGGGATGCACATGCACATGTAATGATCTATATACAACCTAACTACATGAAAATGAACTAAAACTAAATGCAAAGCATGAGAATATGAGAAAGGATGAAAAGGGGGAAGAAAAGGAAACTATATGGCCTAAAATGCATCTAAATGACCTAAAACTAAATGCAAATAAGTGAACCTAAATTCCACTTATCAAGTTCCAGAGGAGTGGACCATTTTTAACCCTTGGGATGGGTTGCATTTGGAGGATTTGGGTCCTAACACCAACAAGTACCCGGAGGATTATGTATTCAAAACTCCCCTGCGTGTTATAAAGTGGGAGTACAGTGAGGATGAGATGCGACTTACGGCCCTCTATGAGAACAAGAGCGAACAATACCTTAGTCAAAAAGCGACTGCGGCTTTATCTACGAGCCATGTTGCATATTGTATCTAGCTCGCCGCAGAGATCAAGCCCTTCCGTGGTTCTTGGGTGGTGACTCCTACGACATATCAGAGTCTGGTAGAGGTACCTGAGGGGTACATGGATGTCTATATGAAGAAGCTGGAGTTCGGGCTGAGGTTCCCGATTCATTGGCTTTTGGAGATGGTACTTTGTGAGTGCAAAATGGCGCTCTGCCAAGTAAACTCCCAATCATTAAAGAAGGTTCTGGGATTCACCTGAGTCTGTGAGGCCCTGGAATTCCCTTTGACCATGAAGCTCTTCCCCTGCCTATTCTATTTGAAGAGGCAGGGCGGGCAATTTGGCTATTTTTCGGGGGCGGTCCGTACGAAATTTTGACGGTGTTTCCAGTTGATACCACTCTGAAGGACTAGAGAGACAATTTTGTTTTTGTACGGGTGCCGATGCAGCCGGGACATCCGTATCAGTTCAAGGCCCCTCTACGGCCCGTGAAACCTCTCTTCCTGAAGCAGTTGGACCCTAACTCCTTGAATTGGGACGAACGGGTGGCTTACTACTACTTCCGGACTGCAGAGAGAAAGGTGCCATTGACGGGAAGACCTCGCTTCCCAAGTAATGGCTGCCACATCACCATGTGATGTGTTAGAACTCCTTTCTGAGGATAGCGAAGCTATCGCCATGTTACACGACGGGTAAGCTACTCTTTTCTTTGTCATCCTGGTCTTTCTTTTCTTTTTCCCTCTGCAATCATAGAATATTCACTATTCCTTCTGTGTGGCATATGGCACTCGTCATTCCTGATCTCTACAACTCCGTGCAGAAGGAGAGTCTGTCATCTCATAATGGATGGGTTCTGAGCTTCACATTTTGCTCTGCCCCTCTATCTTATGTGTTGGTCTGTTCTGGCCCGTTGTTGAGTTTATAGTTTGATGCCTTGTCTGTTAGTTGGAGAAAATTGAACATCATAGGCTTGAAAGATTGCTACTAGGGGTGTTCATAAGCGGCTACCCAAGTTTGCGGGTACTTGATTAGACTGCCCATGATCCATCCCGTAAATACCCCATATTGAGTGAACTGATGAAGGTATGCTACTCCAAGTTGTAGTGAAAAACGAATTTGCCACTCGAATATTTGTAATCATATTTAATAGTTATGACATAATATAACAACATCTTTTATATCCATCATAATTTTACATACTTACATCCATCACAAGTTTTTCTTACTGATGTCAATTTGGCCAAATTAAGATATGAAGATTCTTAATGTTATTCCTTTTTTCTCCAAAAGGAATTAGAAGTTGCTAAGTTCGGGCATAATTTCAAAGTGTTTTGGGTGCAATTCAAGGAGTATCTTTGTAGCTTTAGGTGACGATCGTATCAGCGTTACCACCCTCATTTCTAGTAATGTTTCTACGCTGTATTTAAGTTAACCCCTTAAACTAGACATCACATAGTTAAGAGGTTAGATGAATAATTAGAATGGGTAGAATTGTATGCGTAAAACTAGGAAATTGTTGATGATACTTCGCGTAAAATAATATAGTATCTATTTCATGTTTTCTTAGCCAATTCTATATTACCTTTATTTTTAAAATCTTGGATTAATTTGTTGTTTAATTTAAGATAATTCATCTTAAGGCCCTGCTATATGAAATATGTTGTTTATACGTAAAATATGGATGTTTTAAAATGATTTAGTTCAAAATAATGGAATCATCTTTCTCCGCTTTAAAGAAGGGCTAGCCGATGGAAGAGATCTATTTTTTAGTTATCTCTTTCCGAAGCCCCCTAATCAGATATCGACCGAATAGCCCTCAAAAGGCTTAATCGTGCGCGTTAACGACCCCTTATTCGCCCTTTTGAGAGTGAAACCACACCATCAACCTACATCTACTCTGATTAGTAGAGTCGTTGTGTTCATAGGTTGCCTTGAATAAATTTTTAATTATCCCGGTTTAAAATGTAGGTTACTATCTCACATGATTCCTCTATTTTTATTTTATGTTTTAGCACGGTTATTACAAATCTTAATTCATGATTTAGTCGTATAATTTGTGCATTTTTAAGTTCTTGATTTTTGCCCTACTTGGAAGCATGTATAATTCTTCGCGATGTTGATGATGTGTTTGATTTCATAATTTAAATCTCAGGATAAATTTTTGATTTTGAATAAATTTATATGCATATTTGGTGCTAGAATTATGTTGAAAGCATTTGTATTTGTTTTCACGAAAATTATATGTTAAACGCTAAAGTTGGAGGGTTGTAGACAGGAACTCGTTGCGTCTAGTGTTGCGCGTCGTGCAGGTGAGCCTTAGGTTGGTCGCGGGCCGAGCAGTTCCTATCCTCCTCTACTCAGTTTTTCATTTCTTCCTATTTTGGTGTACAATTTGTGTTTTACATTATCATTGTAATGGGGTAGTGTCCTAAAAAACATTAATGGGTCGTTTATCTCAAAATGTGTTTTGAAACTTTAATATAAAACTTAAATTTCACTGTTTTACAATCTCAAGCTTCGAAATTATCTATAGATTTATCATTAGCTTGAAATCGAACTTTTAATTTTGAAGTTGAATGTTAATTTGGGAGTTTATTTCTTTTAGAGTTGCGTATTTTAAAACAATGTGGAACTTGATAATAAGGCCGAGTTTGGCATCTCTACATATTTTTGGGTGAATTTGAATATATCATTGTGGGTTAGGAGCCACTGGATTGCATGTTACAATGGATTGAACGATGCTAACTACTTGGACTATACGTTAAAAGTAGAATCTATATATATATTTCATTAAATGGGTTAATTGTTATCGTCCGGGAATTCGGCAGTATCAAGTCGTCTGACATCTATCAAGAACTGGGAATTGGGCCACTTTTAGATAACGTCATCTGTGACTGTAAGTTCCATTGACAACCCTTAGAAAGTGGACTACTTGTTCCATTAGCGATTAATTTTTTTTTTGAAGTATTATGTTCATCATCCTAAATTCTACGATGTTTTCTATTTATAGATTTCGCTTCGTTATAAGTTTTTTTGTTCCCTTCAATTCCATGTATATGTTTTCGTGAGTTTGATGTTTATTGTTATAAGGTCTGATGATCATGTTATCGAATTTCCCTTCTTTTTTGCTTGTTTTGATGTTGACTCATATGATCTACTTCTGGGTGTATTTTAAATTTCCAAATAATTTAATCTTGCTTTTAAGCTTGTCAAATATTATTTTTGGGATAATTGGTAGTTCCACCCCGATGACTATGGAATTATTGTTGTTGTGATTATTTTAAGATGTTGAATGATCGATGCATCATTACCTTGCCCTATTATTTTAGCTATTATCAATGACTATAGAAACAATGTTAGGAAGACTATGCATGAGGTAGTTTTCATTTGAACAGTTTTAGAGAATTTGGTTTGGTTTGTTAGAGGCCGTTTTACCTCTAGGATAATATTTATTTTTGAATAAATTTTACATGGTTTTGAACTCGATTAACTTTTTCTTCTTTATGATAAGATGATCACGAGAGATTGTTAATTTCATTTGATTAGTTTTTTGTCTACTAATGACATCTCCGTCCAAATGTTATTTCCGATGACATCTCTAAACTGTTAAGGACGGGATGTTACATTTTGCATATAATTTCCCAAACCAACAACATTAAGTATAAATGAAAGAGATTAACTTATCTAAAATCTAATAAAACCTTGTTGAGTTTTTCATCAAAAATAAAGGTGATATTAGTGCTCTATAATGGTTATCTTATTTTAATAAGTTACTAAAATTAAACACTATTAGGGTAATTTGGTAATTAGACTAGGGTATTTTCATCGACGGCCAACCATTCTCTATTGTGACAATGTTTCTGCTATGTATCTTACTGCCAATCCTATTCATCATGATCGTAGTAAGCATATTGATGTTGATTATCATTTTGTTCGTGAGATGGTTGCTAAAGGTGGACTTCAAGTTAAGCACGTTCCGACACAGTTGCAGGTTGCTGATATTTTTACTAGGGTCTTTCTTCTGAGTTGTTTTGTAAACATCGTTCCAATCTACCCGTGATTCCTCCCCGTAAAGATTGAGGGGGTGTATTAGGGTAATTTGGTAATTAGACTCTTAGTAGGATTGTAAAGATATTTTGTATCTCTATATATATAACATATTAGGCAACCTAAACAGGTTAACCAATTATTCATAATTCTCGTACATACACGTTTAGTATAAACATCTTTCCACATGATACCAATGAACCATGAATATAAATTGATGACAATGATCATTCATCACTCAATCATGTGTAGGACATGTATCAACTTGGGGGATCGGCCACCATTGACAAGCTATAACTTTAAAATGTAATGATTATTTTAAGTAGAAGAAATCAATGTGTGTAATAACTGAAACATAACTACTTAAGCAGTCAAAGTTGGTTATAGTTTGGGCTTGCTTTATCTTGAGATATAAGAAGAGTGTACAAGAGTTCATTCCAAGTATCAGGGACACCAGGGAGACACCAATGAGAGCAATCATTTCCTTTGTCACCATCCAATCCGTAAATTGAAGGGTGACCATCTTTTCTTAGTTGCGACAAAGTTGTGATATCTAGTAACGTCACCTTCGCTGACATGCGACTCAAGACTTCCTTTACTACTCCTACTGCTGGTGGCAAACCTGCTGGGTATGTTGATCCAGATATTGGTCGTGTTTCGCCTTTACAGTTTCCTGATGTCATGTTCCACTCTTGTGATCTAAAAAAGTTAATCATTAGAGAAATAAACTTAAACTTTGATCATCAATAAGGTTTGGAGAAAATAAGTAATCATTATCATTAAACTTGAAAAGGGACCAAAAAAGATGATTTGAAGACCATATAGAAGCCACCTCAAATTTTGAAGGCATGCGTCTTGATACAATTTCATCGCTTCAAAAACAATTACAAAAATTTTACATGGTACTTGTATTCTTTAAAATTTCACATGATGGATTTTTTTATTTTATGTCCTAAGTAACTATGTTGTAGAGCTAAAGTAAATATTGTGATATTACAACCCAAATTTTGCTTAATGACATTCAAAATAGCCTTCATTTTTTTTAATAAATATAATCATTTTATCTTTATAAGTTTTGTATATTGTAAATATATTTTAACTTCTTATTAGTAGTTGGCTAACCGTTAATCAAGTAGCCAAATTCCAAAAAAAATAACATTTAAGTAAATCATCTATTCTTACAAGTTACAAACTTACAACTACCCTTAAGTAATTGTAACACGCCAACCTTTAAGGATATTAATATATTTTCACTTCCAATTTCTAAAAACAAAAAAAGAAAAGAGAACATATATTCTTAGTTAAAAACTCACAATTACCTTTAAATAAAAGGGAAAAATGACTAGAATAATCACAACTATGACCGTTCCGCTCAAAATAATATCAACTAGGGATTATTCCAGAATAATCCAAACTATTAGGGGTACCTTTCCAAAATAATTCAAACTTTATTTTTCTTGTCTTAAGAGTGGGATTATTTTGAGAAGGTACCCCCAATAGTTTGGGTTATTCTAGAATAACCCGTAGTTGGAATTGAGCGGAACGGTCATAGTTGGGATAATTTCAGTCAATTTTTACCTAAATAAAATAAATTGACTATACTCTAGAAAAAAGTTAACCGAAATTTAAAATCAAACAATGTTTGTATAAATTGTATGTCCCTTATCCCTTACTTATATAAAAAGGAGAATATGGTCAAATATAGTAACATTTGTAGTAATTTCTAATATTCTATTTTAACCGTTGTGGTAATAATTATCATTTGCATCTTCCTTTCATCATGTAAAACCAAATACCAAATACCAAGCAGATAAAAATTAAGTTTTTCGTTAGACAGTCTACCACATGCTTATGGATGGACTATAACTATAATAAAATCAAAATATTTAAAACAATAAGGTTTTAACAAAAAATCTTATAGTGTGAGCTTTTAGCTTAAATTTTGAAGGAGTTCAAATTTTAAAACCTTCAAATTTTAAACTATAAGCTCATTAATTTAATTTGAAATTTATATGATATATCAAAGACTTTAATTAACTTAAAATTGCATACCTGTAGTGAGTGGGGGAGATGTTCTGGAAGAAAACTTGAGTCTCCTGACTGTTAATATTTCGGCCCACCCACTTAGACCATGTCATCAATCCATATTTGTAAGCCGTCATGCGATCCATGTCTTTGTAAACTTTCTTGCCCTTCTGGATGTAATCCCATCTAAAATGTTAATTATCAAAGATCAAGAGTCAGCAAAATCAGTGGCGGATCCAGGATTGGGAAGGTGGGGTGCGGTTGCAAAATAAATTAACCATCCGGTAAAAACGAAAATTAAAAACAATGCAATATTGCAAAAACCAATGTAAATAATGTGTGTCTGCGTGAAGAGAGGAGAGGTAAGGTCCGAGCCTCTGAGGTGAGTGGCGTATTGTGAAAGAGAGAGAGCTTACAATTCTTTATTGGGTCAGGTTTGTTTTGTTCCAAAAGATGGGTTTTTAATGTCTTTTTGGCCCGTATTCACCTTAAAAAGTGCTATCTATACATATACTATAGGTTGGGCCTTCCGTTTTTTGCTTGTTTTTCATATTTCGGAATTGGGGTACGCATGTACCCCAATGTACCCCCCTGGATCCGCCCCTGAGCAAAATTCTAGCATACCATTTATCTTTCTGTTCATATACATAAATTATTTAACTAACCTCACTATATGTATCTTATGTTCCCTTTATCTTTCCTGAACTTATTTGAGCTAATTAAAACTCATTGTAACTTATTGAAATTTATTAATAAGGTGTTAGAATTTATTTAAACTATTTTTGCATCTCAAATATGTATGCAATGATTACATGTTCATTTTATATACGTCCCATGCTATGTTTTATTTTGGTTTTTGCTTTAGGTTATCGCATTTTATTTATCCTACACCTGGATGTAGGATGAGAATATTGCATCTAATATCAATTATTATTTACTCATTTGCTCATTCTCATGCTATATAATGAATTTTGCTTATTCGAAGTTTCTCAAATTAGGAATGAGCAACTAAATAGACTTGGGCATAGGCTAAAAGTTGTAGCATTTTAGCTAGACTTGGCAAAGCTGACACGACCTGAACGACCCAATCTGAATGACCGAAACTGACACCAAGATTGACATGAAATCGGCAACCCGAAACCCGAAAGGATCGAAATAGAAACATATAACCCGGTATACACCCGACATGAGATTAACCCGATTTGATACTGACCGGAATAATATTTATGTTGCATTCTATATTTTAATTTACAATTAATTATACTACGTAGTTTAATTTTCAATATAATTGTTATTTTCATAGGAAATCGTAAATTTAATACTCGTTGTGTGCGAGAACAACTACGATGGAAATGGTTAGGACACCACAATTTAAAGATAAAGAATGACGTGAAATCTTTGTAAGCCTACTGTTTTTGAAACCATCCTGAAGAACTTCCTATTTCCTTTGTCTTGGGATAAAAGGTATATTTAAGTTTGATTTTCAGGTGACAAAATCCAAATCTCATGATATACAAAGAAAAAGACAGTCACTAGAAAATTAACTTCAAATACATACAATTCCATCAAAGCAAACAACACAATTGGAACAAACTCGGGAGGGAGAATAGACTGAACAAATTTTGAATTTTATATTCCTCCAAAATAATGTATTGATTCGATCATGCCAAGTCGAAAAGAGGCTCGACCCCGATGTTTACTGAACCCAAAATCCGATCTGACCCGAAATAGACCTGAATTCGAAAAGAAGTGACCGGAAACTATCCCAAAAAATCAATATAACCCAAACTGAACCGACTCAAATCTACCCGACCCGCATGGAAAGAGTATTCTTTTATTTGGGCAGTAGTTGTAGATGATATTCGTGATTTCTAAGATCTAGACTATGGGTCTATTATGTTCATCTTATTTTCAGTTCAGTTCACTTTAATTCAGATATTTCAATATAATTCGATTCTCCAACTCTGGACACTACTTTTACTATCACGTTTCACTATTCCTTTCACATCCGTTGAATTTAGTTCAGTTTAGTTTAGAACTTCATCTGTTTTCGGTCCAAGCCGACCTCAAGTTGGACTCATTGATCTAGTTTGAGGTTTACTCTATTATTTCTTCCTTTTATGTTCTTTTCAATTTAGCTTATGGATCTATTTTAGCCAATGCATCGATCTAACAATGCCAAGTAATATTAACTATTATTTTGATTTTAGTTTTTTATTTTTGAGATATTTCTAGTAGAATTTGATTAAATAAAACTTAAAATATTCGATTAATCGCAATAATTGCCCTTTTTTCAAGTAATATGTACTATGTCATACAATAAGTGCATCCTTTAAATTGTCTTGGGAAATTAAGAATTCTTTTGAGAAACAACGAACATAATTATTTCAGGCATAAAAGATAGAGATATTGTGTGAAGAAAGTTTTTATCATGAAAAATCAATTAATTACTTTAAGGTCCAAACAAGTTTCCACAATTCCAATATTTCATGCGGAAATTTGAAATATTAGTTCGTGTATGATGCTAGCTTTTATGATGTATTACCCTTGCTTGTTTCCTGTATGGACCCACCAATGCCAACTGTTGAAGATGAGAACGTCCATCCCTTTCCAAGCATCTCCATTCTTTATTGAATCAAGCTTTAGCACCTTCCCAATCTTTTCACTTACTACATCAACTAGATAGGGAGTGCGATATAACATTATAGTTAAATTATACTCCTGTATTGGACAAAAGAACCAAATAATCAATTATCATTTAGAAAAGTCTTATACCAATTCCTAGGTCCAATATTATGACTTTTTATCGCCCACATGAGGATCAAGGTTCAAATTATGGTGGAAGCAAAAATAATTAATAGGGGAGAGGGGGTTATGCCTTGTAATGGACCTATTGGTAGGGCCCTGTGTAAGGGCAGCCCAAATGATTACAAAATCTTCTTATCTTAATATAATCTCATACTTCATCTATTCTATATTAGTTGCAACACTTTTCATATATGGTTATCCCATATTAATTGCAACACTTCTACTTTAAGCATGAACCTACCAATATTTTATTATATATCACTCAATTAATTTTCCCCTACTTTATTAACTTTTTAAAAGTACCACATCACATTCTACCACATCAACTTTTATAAATAAATTAATATAACATACACACTACTCTACTAACTTCCTAAAACTATGTGCACAAGCTATTGTTGCGATTAATATGGGATGGTGGGAGTACTGACAAATAAGATTATATTTTAATTTTTTTATAGAAAAGTCTTATTAATAGTATATCTAAAGTAATTGGTCACATAAATAGTATTTTTGCCTTTTAGGCGATTAAGAATTTTTGAATTGGAAACTCCTAAATTACGCAATCCCCTACGAATATAATAATTATAAATCAAACATATAAAAAGAACAAAAAAGGAACACAAAGAAGAAATATGCCAAAACTGAAACAAGGGAGACAATCTACAACGATCCACTAAGACCCTATTCAGTTCACCTTACCATAATGATATTTAATAGGATTTTTTGTCAAAAATCACCAATTATAATATACATTGTAGTTTTAACTACCTTTTCTTTTCTTTTTTTCAAAATAACATCTCATAATTAAAATCAGTAGGTTTCACTACCAAAACCACTTTCAGGCCAAATAAATTTTATGACGATTTTACCCTTCATTGGTTTTCAGTCATGTTAAATTTGCAATTTTCATCCGATTTTCTCAATTTCCCCCAAATAACTTTGGCAACCACCAGCATGTTCGTCGTCCTTCTGTTTGGTGGTGGTTATTCTCTCGCCGACAGAATCTGGTGATGGTTAGTCTCTCGCAGGTGGAATCTGATCTGCTTGGTGGTGGTTAGTCTCTCGACGGCGGAATCTGCTCTGTTTGGTGGTGGTTACTCTCTTGCCAGCGGAATCTAGACTGCCCACTGTGGTTACCAGAATATGCAAACTAGGGTTTACAAAAAACGGCCAATTGAAGATTTGGGCACTTGATTCATGAATTATTGCCCAATTGAAAAGAATCTTCAAATTTTCCCTAAATTGATGAGGTAGGGTTGGATTATGAGAAAAACGAATGAAAATTGGGGGGGAATCAAAGAACATGCCTGAAAACCATTTAAGGGTAAAATCGTTATAAAAAATTTGGCCTGAAAGTGGTTTTGGTAGTGAAACTTACTAGTTTCAATTATAAGAGGTAGTTAAAGTAAATAAAATAGAAAAGGTAGTTAAACCCACAATGTATATTATAAAATGTAGTTTTTGACAAAATAATCATATTCAGTAAAAATAAATTCAGTTCAATTCAGCAAAAGTAAGTTCAGTTCAATAGAAATAAGTTCAAGTCAGTAAAAATAGGTTCAGTTCAGTAAAAATTAGTAGTACAAAGAAGAAAAAATAACACGAATTAGTAAAAAGTTAAGTTCAGTTCTGCAAAGATAAGTTTAGTAAAATTAAGTTTAGTCAAGTAGAAATAATTTTAGTTCAGAATTAATAATTTCAGTTCATTAAAAATAAGGTGAACTGAACAAAATCTTATTTTGGAAATAATGTATGTTTAGTGTATTAGACGCTCTCCACATCTCTCTAGGATACGTATCTAGGTCTAAACATGTTTCATTGTCATATAAATACCTCACACTATAGCATTTAGTGCTGTGTTTGATATTTTGGGGGCCAGCGACGAAAACGAAAAATGCCCCCCCTACACAATGGATACACCTTTTTTCTATTATATCCGTACATAAGATTTTCTTAAACACGTCATTCTCGATTTCCACAGTAAGGGAGAATGATGAATTGAAACAAGATAAAATATATAGGCATGGTTGTGGGTTTAATGAGGAAGATTAAATAAAAATTATATATTAAGATTAACTGAAGTATTTAAAGAGTTATGGTTATAACTTTTGGGAGAGAAGTTGAGAACTAAATCAAATGAGAGAGAAAAGATGGATGTGATCATGTAAACAAAAGGATATAATACGGAGTAACTCAAAATAAGTAATAATTGAACAAAAACAATATGTTTTACTCATTAAAATACATACTTTTAAAACTGTCGTTCAATTCACAAAACATGAAAAAAGAATACAAAAAAAAAGTTCAAGTTGGTGGAGCCACCACAAAAGATGGCCCGAGCGGTCGCTCGTGGTGCTCATGAGTCATGCCATCGAGTCAGCTCTGATAGCATTACATGACCAACTATCATAACTCACCTATATATAAGCGTAAGATGTTTATACACATATTAGCAAAGTAATTTTTGAAGTTGGTAACAGAATATGTGTATAAACATCTTACGCTTATATATAGGTGAGTTATGATAGTTGGTCATGTGTATAAACACTTTGGTAAATTGGGGGCCATCTGGACCCCGCTCAGCTTCTATTGGGGCAGGCACTTTGAGAGAAGGAGAATGATAAGGGAAATCCTACTCTCAAAGTGGCCTTAGTGGGGGATTGAACCCCCAATTTCAAAGTTGGAAGTCTCACTCCTTTCTATTAAACCAAGGTTTGCTTGGTAAAAAACAGACCAACATGGATGTGTGAAAACTAACAACATGTCAACAAATTCGTAGCATTCCATAAAACTGCAAAAACCAGTGCACACGAATACCCCGTCTTTTATAAAAAGAAAATTTATGAATAATTACTATAAACTTTATACTTTTTGAAAAAAATTACTCCTTCTGTCCCACAAAACTTTACACACTTGATCGGGCACGTAGTCTTAGATCATAAGTTGTTGTTTAGTCATCAATTGTAATTTATTAAAAAAGGTAGATGTATGTGATAAAAGTTAGTAAGGTATTATTTTAGTTGGATATAGTGAGTAATGGTTGAAAAGTCAAATAATATAGTAATAGTGGGTCGTATCCAAAAATAGAAGTGTATATAGCTTTTTGGGACAGATGCAAAAGGAAAGTGTATAGAGGGACGAAAGGGGTACCATTTCCTTTATTATTTTTTTAACTCAAATACTGGAACTTTGCAAATATTTGTGAAGCGCCACTCTCACGTTGCAAAATTTTGTGAACCACCGCCTTTTAATGAAAAATGTTAACTTTTCCATTTGCTTGGCCCCACTCACCATCTTTCATTTCCATTACCAGCACCATCCCAACTGCCACCACCATCGCCACCACCAACCTCACTCTAAACCTTCACTACCATTCACCAATCACCACCCACCACCCATCACCCACCACCCACCAACCACCACCTCTACCTTTAAAAACTCTAACCCCTAAATTCACCACCTACCACATCTACCTTTAGAAATCATAACTCCAAAATTCACCACCAACCAACCACCACCACCACCCTTGAATATTTTGCAGCTGATACCACCCACCTTTGCAATTTCACCACCAACCACCATCTATCTTCAAATTTCTAACCTCTTAAATCCCCACAAACTAACCACCACCACTACCATTGGAGATTTCGCCACAAACCACCACTTCTCTTGAAACCACTACCACCTTCAAAAACCTTAGACATCACAACCCAATTCGAAAAACATATTTTTTTCATAAAAAACACCAAAAGTTTGGTACCATAAACCCAATTTTGTGTGGAACTAGAGCTGATCTAGATGTTGAAGGTGGTGGTGAGAAAGAAAGGAGGTGGTGTTTGATTGTAGGGAAGAGTAAAAGAGGAAAGATGAGTAAGTGGGTCCAGAAAAAGGAAAAACTTAACATTTTCTGTTAAAAAAAGTAGTATTTCACAAACTTTTCCAAAGTACTTAGAGTGATGCTTTACAAAATTTTGTAAAGTTATACATTTTTTTAAAAAAAGTAAATGATGGTTTTTTCAAAAACTGTAAAATTTGTAGTGGTTTTTGACGAATCTTACTTTATAAATCGGGCATGCCACTGGCCTTGCTACTTTTTTTTATTTTATCTATCTCTTGTGTTCGAAGTTCATGATATAAACCCTCATCGACATATAACCTTTTCCATCTCAACAAAACTATTACACACCCAAAAATCTCCTATATGGATATATTGAATCTCTTATATGGGCCATGATGTCAAAGTGAAGGTTAATGTTTTAGTTGGTGGTTAATTAAACTACATACAATCTCCAAGATAACTTCCATTCCTTCCATCAAGAAATTGAAGATCTATGAGAAGAAGGAAGGCGGATCATTCCCAACCATCAAAATGACGTATTTCGTATCTTAGTTGAATATCATAGTCTAGCCTAGTTTTTAATGTAGAATCTCACGTAGACTTAGTCTACTTATCTCTTAGTTATTTTGTATTTCCTCCGTAACGAAATATATACAGCAATTTGCTTGGGCACACATGCCAAGACAAAACTTTAAAGATTAATATATGTAATTATGCATTTGTAAAAACTATAAACATTAGATCATAAAAAACTACAAGTTGATTTAATCCGACGAGACTCCACATGACTATATTTTTCCTAATGTATAAGTTACAAATTATGGTCAAAGTTAAAACTGTGAATAGTGTCAAAAGTTCAATTGTTGCGTTTATTTCGTTACGGAGGAAGTATTTTTGAAGCCTCCGGCCAGTTCTTCAGTTTGTACTAGAGGTACTTTTTCTACAGCAATTTATTCTCAACATGCATTTCTTTTTCTCCACATTCTAACAAACAATACTTGTCAATTGAGCATCACTACAACCTTCTCCAGAAGTTACATGGGTTTACCATCAACAACAAACCTCCATGAACTTTCTAGACTCAAACTTCCAAGATAGCTCCTTCTATGATGAATATGGATCGGAAATGAATATCTAGAGTCAAACGTGTATTACCACTCAAAAACTAAGCCATCGGAATTCATAGCATTATCCTTGGCTTGTAAAGAGGCAAATAGGTTAAGAAATTTGATTAGTGAAATGGACTCTTGGCTTCATCCAAGGTCACCTATTGCAATCGATCATTGTGATAGTGCTTCTACTATTTCAAAAGTTTATAGCCAAGTATTTAATGGTATATTGTCTCGACACATAGAAGAGAGAGACAAAGTATACACGAGAAACAATCTAAGATGAGGTCGTTTCCATTGATTTTGTACAGTCCAATGTCAACTTTGCACATATATTCACTAAACCTTTGTCAGGAGAATTGGTTTACAAAATTTGTAGAGTCGGGGTGGGTCTTTAACCTTGTTAAGTCATTAGTAAAGAAACTTCAATTGAGAAATGTCTTATACAATGCAAGATCTTGAATTCAATGAGTATCCAACTTTACTTAGTAGTTTGGAGCACTATTAATTTGCATCCCAAATGTTTTGAACCATTGATTTCTTATTAAAACTTCTACGAGAGTGGTCCTAAGTAGCTCTCGTTGCAAGAGAATGATTTATTAACGTTTACCTAATTGAGTAAGAATTTTGGCCGATTCACGTAGCTTGGGGCTATGCTCGTAACACTCAAGGCGTCTTAATGGATTCAAAGGGACACATAGTTCGTTATATACTTTTGTGTATATCATCTTCAATCTTTCTTAGTGATTGTGTGATTCAATGCTTAGGGCATGCTCTCTTCAGCATAAAACAACTGTAATTGAACTGATCTAGGTTAAATTAAACTGACTTGAATGGACATGAACTGAATAGAATTGAACAAAACTGAACTGAAATGAACTGAATTTAATTGAACTAAATTGTAAGTAATAATAAATAATAATTAAACAATAAAAATTAAGAATTAAGAATAAAAATTAATAAATAATGATAATAATATTTAAGTTGTTATTAAATGGTTATTTTAGTTCTATCTTTGTTGTAGCTTATTTGTATGATTTTGATAATGAATGTTTAGTCGGTAAAATAAAACAATTATTGTAAATTAGAAAATTCATAATAAGGTAAAATATGGTAAATCATAAATTGCGCCAAACCGTTTCAAAACATGACCGATGTAATTGTGATGACGGCAAATATAACATGTAGCAATAACTTTTAAAGTATAATAAGTAGTAAAAATAACCTTGATTTAGGAGAATTAATTATTACCAAATTTCGAAATTTCCCGTAAGTCTATAAGATTTTAACTAGGACAAAACAAACAGATGGATAAATGAGTATATGACAAGATGAAGATTGAAGAGACTGTGATTATAAAAGGAGGAGTTACCTTTATGAAGAATGTGGAGAGAGGGCCTTTTACTATAAATTTGTGATTAGATTGTGGCAAGGATGCTTGCGACATGCATGCTAATGACTGCCATTGGTTAAGGCTTAAGGAGTCTCCCACGAACATTATCTTCTTTCCCTTGAACCTTTTCCCAAAATCTTCACCGTCGAATCTATACATTGCATAACATACGCTAAGAATTAATCACAGTTGACTGGAAAGAAAACAATTCATATAAAAAATTTATTATGATGAAATAATATCTATAGCTCCACTAAATTTTAGAATAATTGGAATTACTATTTTTGATTCCATGCATGGATGATAGATAATGATGCAATAATGAAAAATAACATGAACTTTTAAGTCTCAAAATCTCAAAATGAGCTGTGTTGATAATAGGCCATGCATGATATAATTTTATGGAGCATGAATAATTACCTGAAGAACAAAATCATTGATATATATTAGGATACTAAAGGTATGATTAATTAAGGATGATTTCACAAGACTAAATTTCAATATGATGGTGTTCGCATAATGATCGGAAGTTTAGATTCTATTACATAATAATCTCAAGATTCTCAACTATTGGGAATGCTTTGCAGAAATGCACCCATACAACTGATACTCTATTGTTTTTGTTTTTTTTTTGCTTAAAGTTATGTTTCTAAAGCTTTCCTTTATCAAACACATAATTGTTTGAATTTTTCATAAACTTTTTAAGGTACATAAATTATTTGGCAAAGACCCCCGTTAGTTGAACCATTACAGAATTATCCTTAATCGAAATTGTAATGGAAAGAGTACCCAAACTTTGAAATTATTCTTGGCATTCCCCCACCTTCTCGGACTTCATTGTATTGAATATAATAGTTAATTTAGTAAAATTACCTTGGCAAATCGCAATCAGTAGGCTTCCACCTATATTTGAGGTAGAATTGATCAGGACGTCCGTTGTTTAGGCAGTCCATTTCTTTGTTGTGGAATGGACATGTAGAAGTGTTGTAATATGGAGCATAAACATCATCGTAATTCCAACTCCCTTGGAATAAATTACAACTCCCAGATTTATTCAATATTTTTGGAACTTCTATTGTTGTTGAATCCTGCACATTAGCCAAGCATTGCTGCAGAAGCAAAGCAAAGAAGGCTAAAACAAAATTGCACCCCATTAAAGTTTGAAACAAAGTAATAGAGAAAATGTGTGAGTAAGTATAGGTTTAGGTAATTGAGAGGGAAAACAAAAGAAGGTAACTGAGGCTTTATAATGTTGGCAGCCCAAATTTGTATAATGATTTCACTGTAAATACTAAATAGCTAGCTGTTCATGAACCTTAACTTAAACCCCAAAACAAGGGAAGGGTGCAACCAAAGTAAACATGTTTCTTACTCCTGCTCTTTCATTTCTTTCTTCCAAAAAACATTAGAGCTGTGTCACTTTTTGGGGTTCTCCTTTTCTAGTTAACATATACTATTTATTTTTAAAAGAAATATTCCGACGTCATCCTTAGGAATTGCTTTTTTTTTCTCAATTATATATAAGGGCAGAGTAAAAGAGGGTTCCAATTCTAAATTTTGGCTCTGTTCTTTTCAATTTATTCTTTATATTTATCTAAACTTAAGTTCTGTGCTGTTTACCTTAAAATAGTAATATTCAATAAAAATAAGATCAGTTCAGTAAAAATAAGTTAAGCTCATTAAAAATAAATTAACTTCAGTAAAATTCAGTAGTGTAAAGAAGAAAAAAAACAACGTGAATTAGTAAAGATAAGTTCAGTTCAGTAGAAATAAGTTCAGTTCAGCAAAAATAAGTTCATGTTCAGTAGAAATAAGTTTATTTCAATAAAAATAAGTTCACTTAAGTGAAAATAAGGTGAACTGAATAGGGTCTTGCTATTTGATTCATCTTAAATTATCTAAACTTATTTGAACTTATAATTTTTAAGATTTGACCTTATTACACTTTATTGAACCTAATTCGACTTTGTTACACTTCTTTTTAGCTTTATTAGATGAACCTTATTATTAGAACTTATTGAACTTTATTAGACCGTATTTGAACTTATTAAACCTTATTAGACATTGTTTAACCTAATTAGACCCTACATGATGAACTTATATTTTATGATAAAGACCGAGAATAAGCCGAAAAGGACTGACTCTTTTGAGAAACCCATTTCACTAGAACTAGTGTCAAGCAGTTCTGATTCCTGTCCTGAAAAATTGACTTGAATACCCACTTAGGGCTGTGGTACCTGCGTCTATTCCCAAATTAGTTGGTATACCATGAAACTCGTTCACTAGTTTAGAATAAAACCTTTTCATGAGCAAGTGTTAAAAAATAATAATTACAGCAATGATATGTTGTTTCCCTAGGAACATCAATATTCAAGATAATGGAAGACCGCATAACTTAAATTGCTCAATCATATCAATGTTATTTTCCAGACCATGCGCGACAAACCATGGCAGCAGCATGCATCACAATACACAATTCTTCTGTAATTCTCAAAATCTCTTCGTCTGGTCATTGTCTAGCGCATCTGCAATCGTCAATATGTGTGATAACGTACAAAATCTTTGAAAATGGAAATTTGCAGGTTAGCCGTTATTCATGGATGTACATGTACCTAGACTTTTAAAGGCATAACATCCAAACGAAGTTAATATTAGTATTTACCTTCCAGTCTTATAGTTGTTTGAATATTGCAAAATAGTAATTTGTAATGATCTTAATTCTTTTTGTTTGGCATGAGCCTACTAACTGTGTAATTATGAAGGAAAAATGACATTATTAGTCATAATATTAATGATTAGGGAGGTCTAGTTTTGAATCGTTCCTTCGTCTTACTTAATACTTCTTTCGTTGTTTCTAAGTACTATATTAGGCTATTAGCACATTTTTCTTTGCTAAGGGTATGTATTTCGGCTTGAAACAACTAACTTGAATTGTACTCAATTGAACTGTATCAAATTAAAATGAAAGAAATAGTGAAATATTATAGAAGTATTGTGCATAGTAGGAGTTAACTAGACTGAACTGAAAATATCTGAAGTGAAATGTAATTAAGTTTATGCTAACAATTTCATTCAAAGTTTATGCTAACAATTTCAAATAAATAAATAATAATAATATTTCATTCAAAGTTTATGCTAACAATTTCAAGCTTTGTTCTCAATTATAAACTTGCCTTTCCTAAACTTTCTATCGTCACAAACTTTAAGAAAACGTAGTTCGTTACTCTTATAAGTTAGGCCAACTACTTAACAGAGTTTATGAAAAATTGTTAAGTGGTAGGAGTTTATAAACGTTTTGAAAACTTTAGGTGAAAATTTAGGAAAAAAATTCATAAAAGTGAAAGTTTCTAAATTAGTGATAAGTTATGGTCGTTTTGTGCAAAAAATCCTAATTATAATGGTAATATGTAATAGTATAAATAATAATAATAATAATAATAGTTTGGTCTAATAAGGTCAATTAAGGTCAAATAAGGTCTAATAAGATTAAATAAGGTCAAATAAAGTCAAATAAGGTCGAATAAGGTTTAATAAGGTTGAATAAGGTCTAATAAAGTAAAAAAAGGTCAAATAAGGTCTAATACGGTCTAATAAGTTCACGTAAATTCAGATAAGTTAGGGTCCATTCTTTTCAACTTATTTTTGCTTATCTGAACTTATCTGAACTTATTTGAACTTATTAGACCTTATTTGAACTTATTAGATCTTATCAGACCTTATTAGACCTTATTCGACCTTATTAGACCTTATTATTATTATTATTATTATTATTATTATTATTATATCTATTATTATTGCTATTATTATTATAAAAAAGGACAAAAATCATACAACGTACAAGAAATTAGTGGGCAACCGAGATACAATCTGGGCACCCACTCCTCTAGCTATAGCAAACCCTATCCTAGTGAAAATATGGGCAGCAACACGTGCCCCTATATCCTGTGTCTTCGAGAAGGTCTGAACCCGCTTCAACAAAGCAGTAGCCACCTTATCCAATTCCCCAAGAGAAGAAAAGGAAAAGGGAAGGAAGCCATACCCAATAGCTCGACAACGAGCTTCATACTTGACCCGCTTGCGATGAGCCGCATCAGCAACAACACGTCCAAGAACAAAGTCAGACAACCCAGACTGGGTCAATGGAGAAGACCCTGTCAAGTCTACACACACATCACGACCACCTTCCCAAGAATAAAGAAGCACATCTGCTGGCCTGAGGGCCCCGTCGTTCCCCCTAGACAATCCAATGTCAACCTCCTTTTCTTGTCGAAGTCCCAGAACGATAGCAAATATCAACCAGAGTATCTCGAACGACATTATGCCGATGTTTAATACCCACAATACCAGCACACGACACCGCATGATCACCAAAAACATCCCCAGCAAAAACCCTGGAGTAAGCAGAGCACGACATCGAAGTAGAGAACAAAGGAACACCCAGTCGGTAACACAACACACTCCGAAAAGTCTTAGGGTTCATCGTCTGACCCAACCCTGCAATAGGAACTGCCCGAAGCCAATCTGAGGTGTGATCCCCCTGCTGTGACTGCCACAAAGGTAATTGTCGAGGAGATAAAGAAAAGGTAGATTCTGCATATGCAGTAACCTTTGTGAAGTATGTATCTGCCAATTTCTTCATAAGTTTAGGGGCAGCGACTACACTAGTTACTCAAAATGTCAGACTCCACAGTTCTATTAAAAAGAATCAACGCATCCTCAAAGGCACGTCCACAACCAAAAATACCTGCAGGACGCAGAAGCTTATCTTGTAAACCAACATACTGCAAACGAGACGCGAGATAAGCATAATGTCGAACATCACTCGCGCAATAAACACCAAGTCCTCCAAAGGCAAAAGGTAGGGTAGCAAGACGCCACTGCCAATCGCCGAAACCAGGCCCCGAAGCAGTAACAATACGCTCCAAAGAAGACCGAAGAGCCCCATCGAAAGAACAATAAGCCTCATCAAAGACACAAGGAGGACAAGTACGCAAGGCAAAATAGAATTTTGAGATGCCCGTACACGCCCTAAGAAGAAGCAACTCACATTGCGGATCATCAAGCATAGCAACCTTTTCCATAAGCGTAATGGTCTTGGACACTCTCTGCATCACAAGCTCCCCACTGAAAACATAGTCGGAACTGGTGGGACCACCAAGCAATTTAACACCACGTAAAGGTCGTGCAATGTCAGGGGGGAAGACACCAACAAGCCTACTACGAGGGTCTTCAACAGACCAAAAAACTTCTGTTTTTGCTACGTTGAGGTGTAGCCCGAAACTAGGCCCATCCTCCATAATCAACTCCAAAACCTTCCCCACCACCAAGGTATCACCAATAATGGTGCCATCATCCAAATACCACGCCTGAAGACAGACATCAAAAGAGTCTCTGATTTTACACATCAAGGGATGTAAAACCAAAGCAAAAAGCAAAGGACAGAGGGGATCACCCTGTTACACCCCCTGAGACGACCATAAGGTGTGCTCTCCATAATACATCCTGGCTGGATTAGAGTAACAGAATTCAACCCAACGCGAAATGCCCGGACACCGAAGACGAACTTCACGTAACATGATCTCACGATGAACCATATTGAAAGCATTTTGAAAATCCACCAACAACATCGAATGACCGACATCATTTCCGCGATCCTCAATCAACCTAATTACAGCGTAAAGAATTGTCTCACCACCTGCAGGAACCCCAACACCAAACTGAAGACCATCAAAATAACCTCCCAAAGATGGCCCAACCAAAACAGCTCCAACCTTCGAAACCAGCCGCCGCCAAATAGTACCCACAGCTATCGGACGAATACCTCTACCTGGCTTGACAAGAGATACAATCTACAACCTACATGAAATTAGTGGGCAACCGAGATACAATCTGGGCACCCACTCCTCTAGCTATAGCAAACCCCATCCTAGTGAAAATATGGGCAACATCACGTGCCCCTATGTCCTGTGTCTTCGAGAAGTTCTGAACCCTCTTCAGCAACGCAACATTCACCTTATCCAATTCCCCAAGAGAAGAAAAGGAAAAGGGAAGGAAGTCATACCCAATTGCTCGATAACGAGCTTCATACTTGACCCGAAACCGATTAGCTGCATCAGCAATAACACGTCGAGGAACAAAGTCAGACGAACCAGACTGAGTCAAGGGAGAAGACCATGTCAAGTCGACACACACATCACGAACACGGTCCCAAGAATAAAGAAGCACATCTGCAGGCCTAAGGGCCCCGTCATTTCTCCCAGAAAATCCAATGTCGACCTCCTTTCTTGCCGAAATCCTAGATCGATAGCAAATATCAACAAGAGTATCGCGAACGACATTATGCTGATGATTAATACCCACAATACCAGCACACGACACCGCATGATCACTGAAAACATCCCCAACAATTATTATTATTATTATTATTATTATTATTATTATTTATTATCATTATTTATACCATTACCATTATAATTATTACTCCATCCATTTTTTTAATATGCATGTTTTACCATATTGGGTTTTTTTTAATATGTATGTTAGTACATCTTTCTATATATGGGTGGGTGCACATTTAATACTTGTCTTGATATTCCAAAAAGTGGGTCCCAAAAGTGCACATTTGATAAGATTTCTCTTTCTCTTTCTTACTTTTCCTCGTTCTCTTTCTTACTTTTTAATCTTTCTCTTTCTTTTTAGAATTTCCGTGGTTCTAGTAGTGCAAAGCCTTAGCTGCATATTAAAAAAAACGGAGGTAGTATCATTCATATCTTTACTATAATAAATTATCATTTACTATTTTTATTATCATTAATAATACTACTATTATTATATTATTTTTATTATTCAAATTATTATATTATTCCTATTTTATTACTATAATTATTTATTTTTACTAGTGTATAAGTCATTATTTGTTGTTATTGTTATTATTATTTAAAATTTTTTACGAAGGCAAACTTAAAAGATGTATATCAATTGATTTAAGAACAAGGACAAACAACAATAGTTTAATGTTCATAGGAATACTTTGCAGACGACAATCCATAGAAATCGGTATCCCTTATTCATGTAGACGATATAAAATTCTCAAGTGTACAACAAGCAACGATGATAGCCAGATGAAAATAATCATAATAATAATAATAATAATAATAATATTGTCAAAAAATAATAATAATAATAATAATAATAATAATATTGTAATATAAAAAATATATAAGAACCTTACTAGACCTTATTCGACCTTATAGGACCTTATTCGACCTTATTCGACCTTATTAGACCCTATTCGACCTTATTCGACCATTAGACCTTATCTGAACTTATCTGAACTTACAAGGACTGAAAATAAGTTAAAAAGAACGGACTCTTAATATAAGTTCAGATAAGATCAGTTAAGAAAAAATAAGTTGGAAAGAACGAACCCTCAATCTTTCAAATGGCCAGAGAAACAAACAAAATGAAAGTGCAGAGCAATTTATTATGCTGACTTGTTAGAGATATATTAGGATACTAAAGATATGATGAATATCTTTAGGATAATATTAATAAGTAGGATATATTAATTATCTTAGGGAAATAATATCTTATATTGTGATCATGGTTCATTATTAAAGACACCTTAATAAAATCATATTGTTTCTCTCCGCTCATAAACTTATGATGGTATCAAGAGCAAGTTAGATCTTGAAATTAATTGTCAACAAAAATTTCCCTCCTGCCAGTGGGTTAGAAAGTTAAACCCGCCGGCGGGTTTTATAAACCTTTACTCAAAGTTACTGATCGAAAGAAATACGGTGGATGATGAATTATTTGAGAGAAAGAATGAGGTGAGAATTCAATGGTGGCTTTGTTATCATTACAGAATTGAGAAACAGAGAGTATATTGCGTGATATAGTAAGAACATGTAGAACATGAGTAAAAGAAATAGTAGAGTGAGGAGTGGAGGGAGAGAAAGAACCAATGTTTGCTATCGGAAGAGACGAGCCGTCGCCGATAATTAATTCGTCGGACCCATCATATGGCGTGTGAAGAGAGAGATTGGAGATGAGTAGCGCCACTATCTACGAGCCAAGAAGGAGTGGAGGGGTTCGGGAAGGCAGTGGCTGTGTGGGCTTGAGGAGAGTGGGTTGTAGGACATTGGTTGTAGTATGGGCGGGGTTGGTTGGTGGTGGGGTTGTGGTTAGGCGTGGGGAAGACAATGTGTGGGAATTGAGCAGTGAAAGTAGGACATTGGGAGATAACGTGGCCGACGGTACGACACCACTGACATTTGCCTTTGAAAGGGTTGTGTGGGCGGGAAGATTTAGGTATGGAGGGGTTGGGGAGCATGCCATGAGAAGGCGAGACTCGGTTACAGTTAGAATTGTGTTTATAGGTGGCGGCATGAGCAAAGGCCGGGAAGGACGGGGTGGTGTCGGTTTGTTTAAGGGTGAGTTCCTGTTGAATGAGTTTTTCATGGAAGGCATCAAAGGAGATGGGTGTATCGCGGCTGCGAACTGCATCGATAACAGGTTCTTTGAGAATTTTGGACGTGATATCCTCATCATTCATGGGGTGGTCGATGGCGAGTTGATCAGTGCATGATTTTATTGTGGTCATGTATTCATCTATAGTTTGGGTGGTTTTGGTTATGGATTCGAGACAGTCTTTGAGTTGGAGAAGATGGCCACGGGACGGTTTGGCATAGGTGGTTGCTAAGGTGGTCCATGCTTCTTTAGAGGTTGCAGCACGGACAATGAGTGGAGCAATGGTGGGCGTTAGAGTGCCAAAGAGAGCACCTAAGATGAGTTGGTCTCGGCGGCGCCAAGTGAAATAGGCGGGGTTGGGACTGGTGGTGCCATCTTTGGTAATAGATGTGGGTGGTAGTGGGTGTGTTCCGTCAAGAAACTTAAAGAGGTCGTAGCCGAAAAGAATTGCTTGGATTTGAGTTTTCCAAGAGAGATAATTAAGAGAATTGAGTTCGATGCAGTTAGAAAAATTTACGAGAGTGAGGGGTGTGGTCGGGCCGTGGTGGTTGGCGATGGACTGATCACCCATGGTGGTTGTGTAGATGGCGTTTGGAAAAGATCTATGGCTGTGATACGATGAGAGAGATGCAAAGCTTAAAATATTATCAACAGAGAGAAGGCATTATATAGCCCATATACAGTAGCATACTCTACGTAAAAGATAAAGCTAACTAACAATAAAATAAGGTTAAGCTAAGAGTATGTTTATTGGGAGTCTTAAGGTGAAGTCTTAAGATAAGACTTTGTATGGTCTTATCAAAGACTCCGAATAAACATACTTTAAGACTTGGGGAGTCTAAAGGTAGTCTTAGAAATCCAAGACTCACCTTATAAAAGAGAACCAATGATGCGTTGCCACGTGTCAATATAATATGATCAATTTTTTTTGAAGAGTTTGAAAGGCAGTCTGAGGGATAAAGATCCAAACTGTAATGACTCTTATGTGAGTCTGAAATATTAAAGAGTAGATGAAGTTAGTGGAAAGCTGATGTGGTAGAGTCTGAAATATGGTAGGGAATCTTATGGATAAACTCATACAATATACATAAGAAGTCAACGTAACTAACTAAGATATACTAACTGATATACTAACTAAGAGATACTAACTGATATACATAAGATAAGCATATACAATGGAGATGAAATCTAGTGTTTATCTTTATCTTCATTATTATTATGGCTTCGATGCAATGGTATGTGGTGAGATGAAAGTGTCTCTCACTTGTTTTTTGCTTTCCTTACCGTGAGATAGGAGATAGAGAAAAAGATTAAGACGAGTTGTTTACTTCTCCAAAATTAAGTTGGCTTTGTGTCCTCACTATGAATAAATTGTGAGAGATGGGTTGTCTTTGCTGCGTAATTTATTGGATTTGTTTTTTTCTTTCGATTTTTGTTTTTATTTTTGTTTTGGTAGTAACACGGATTTATATTGCCGACTCTCCTTATGTTTTGCAACAAGGATTTACTCCTATTTGTGCATAGTTTTGCTCTAGAAAACAACATCTTGTTTGATGTTTGTTCATTAATTTGGCGAGTGGTTCAAAAAGAATGGCATCCCTCGTCCAACTGATAATATCTGACGGGTTCGAAAAGAATGGCGTTCCTACTCAAAAGAAATATATAACATGAGGTTCGAAAAGAATGCTTTCCTCAGCTGAGATATGACAGGTTCGAAAAGAATGGTGTTCCTGTTCAAGTGATATTAATGGGTTCGACAAAACTGTTGTTCCTGTTATACTGCAAATTGCAGGGTTCGAAAAGAATGACGTTCCTTGATTTTTCTCATGAAAAAAAACCAAAATATTGAAGGCGACAACACCATACATGTGTATCAACTTCAATGAAAAGAAGTTTCAGTTCATCCGATTGATCTGCAACTATTATTGAATTTTTTTCTCCAATCGCAACGTTCATGTAACTGTCGTTGCAATTGGGGGAGGGTGTTAGAGATATATAATATTAATAAGTAGGATATACTATTATCTTAGGGAAATAATATCTTATGATATTTTTCCATTGAGTATTAGATTAATATGAGGAATAAGATATTACGGAGATAACTTCTTAGTAGGAATCAAGTTTGTAATTGCTATATATATATATATATATATATATATATATATTGTGGTCATGGTTCATTATTGAAGACATCTTTATAAAATCATATTGTTTCTCTCCTCTCATAAACTTATCAAATTTATTACTTGTCAAGCTTGAATAATTCCACTATTCCTCTTGGGTGCATCAACTTAAATGATAAAGCTACAAAAATTGGAGAAGAAGTGTAAAGATGGCCCTCAGTGCAAAAAACAAGCTTGGGGTTGTTGGTGGTAAGATCTCTAAATATGATGTAGAGTATACTGATTTAGGAAAATGGACAAGGAAGGATTACATGATTATGGGATGTTAGTCTAGTAGTGTTAAAAAAACTATAGGTCAAACAATGCTCGTTCTAGATTCTCCTAACTAGTATTAGAAGGTGAGATATAGGAGATGCATGCTAATTAGTCAAATGCTCTTCAATTAAATTCTTCCCAAAGGGAAATGAATGACATTCAACAGAACAATACACTTCTTCTATTTTTGAATATTTTATTTTATACCTTAAAGAATCGTTGAGATAAGATCCTAGAATGTAGAGGAATATCCTGAATGCACTTTTGGAGGATTAAACAAATGCACCTGGAACGTGATAAATAAATTGTTGGAAGTCAACGAACTCATAGATACAATTAGCGGAAATTCAGGAAACTACTTTCCTAACATCTATAACATAATCACTTGCATAAATTAATATGTATCAATAATAAGAGTACATATAAACAGCCTTTGATTAGTGACTTAAACTGGTTAGTAGGAAGGCGGGAATGAATACTGTAAAGTATAATCAACTAACACCTTCAGAGATTAAGGACTTCAATTGTATTCCCTATATTTGCTCCATAAACAGTGATTAAAACTTCCACGTCTGCTAGAACAAAAGACGATGAACAATTTCACTCTCTTACTTTGAAGGATGTGGCGCTTAACCCTAATAAAGATGAGAGATTGATTTTCTCTTAATTTTATAGTTAAAGTTACTCTTAAGTACTTTTCCTTGTGTGCTTTTCCTTCAGCCATATATCCATGGATATAGGAAAGAATAATACCACTCCTAATCCATCTTAAAGTAGGAAACAGTAATTCTCCTTGGATTAGGTTCAACACGATAAAACCCTTAATCCTACTAATTGGCCTATCCACCATAGGTCCAGCATCGACTTTTAATTCTCTTTTACTCAAGGTTACGATATGTGACCTCATAGGATTAATCATTCTAGTTGTAGGCCCAATCATATTAGCCTAGTCATCGATATTTATTCTCTAGTAAGAAAATATGGATACTAAAATAACGAACTTATAATCTCTATATTTATATTCCCAATCATATTTAGTAATTGCCGAAATTGTCAAGAACATATTCCTTCAATCTCCCAATTGTCCGTAGACAAGTCCGCAATGTTAAAATGCCTTAAGTCTCTTAATGCCAAATTTGAGTATACTAAAATTTTGTTTCTTGATCCCCGAGGTTGAACAGTTCAAAGGAGATCAATTTTTTAATCTCATTTAGCATGGCCATGAATTTTACAATACTCTCTCATCAAGAGGCCCAAACATTATTCCTATCAATAGGAGGACTTATCTAATCTTTTATGACCCTAACTCCCACTCAAATCATAACTAACCTGAGCATTGCCTTTATGGTTTCCTTTAACGACGTAGCATTTAACATTATCAAAGCTAAACTAATCATATATTATGTTTGTTAAGACATACTTATTGTAATCCCCTGTAATTTTATGAATTTTATAAATATATTTAAAGTATATTTATAATCATTTTCATATTTATTTCATTTAATTATTTAAGCGTTGATTGTTTTGAAGGTCAAATGATTGTTTAAACGTTTTAAATAATCATTAATGTTTATTAGGTTAGATTTTAAGTATTGAATATTTTATTAAATGTTTTAGGTTGTGTTTAAAATAATTTTAATATTGGGTTGAGGAGCCCAAAGCCTTTAATTAGGGTTGGATGATCAACCCAAAATCCAAACCTAAGCCTAACCTAATTGCCATATGTTTTAGGCAAACCTATAAATACCTCCCTAAACATTAAATTTGGACACTCTAATTCTCCCTTTTGCTTTCTCAAAACCGGCGCCCTTTACTCCCTCTCCTCTCCTTGTTTTGCCTGCTGCCGGCCACCACACACCCCTTAGTCCCTCTCGTTCATGTGTTGCCGCCAGCACTGCCACCCTCCTCTCGTGTGCTGCTGCAACAGCAGCCACGCACACCACTCTTCTCTCCCTCTCTTAATTCTCTTTTTGCATCTTTTTGTACTCCCGAATCTGATTGCTCAGATTTATTATTGTTCCGTTTGTTTTTAGCCAAAACTTTGTTATTCAAAGTTGTAGATCTCGAAAAGTTATTGAACTTAGGATCAAGAAGCGCTTGATTCCGATTATTATTCTACCAGTTGTGGCCTCTGGAAGTTTGACGGTTTTGCTGCCATATTTCACTCGCGATTTCCGTTTTTTGTGTTTTTCTTTCGGTTATTTCTTAATCTTTATCCTCTATTTAGTGTTTAACTAAAGTTTTAATATTAAAGCGTGATTTTTATAAGTTTTAGTATGTTTTATAAATAAATTTGGAAACTTCATTGTTGATGTAATTAAAAATCTGATTTTTATAAACAATTCATGTTACCCACTCGCTTTCTTCCTTCCTTCCCCTTCTAGGCTCTCCTTAAGAAATTTTGAGTCATGGGTACATGAACCTTTACAAGTAAGACCTATTTCTCATGCAATTTGGGATCCTCATTTTGGTCAACCGGCTGTGGAAGCTTTTACTGGGGGGGTGCTCTTGGCCCAGTGAAGGTGTTTATCAGTGGTGGTATACAATCGGTTCATGCACTAATGAAGATCTTTATACTGGAGATCTTTTTCTATTATTTCTTTCTGTTATATCTGTATTAGCGGGTTGGTTACACCTACAACCCAAATGGAAACCGAGCGTTTCATGGTTCAAAAATGTCGAATCCTGTCTAAACG
>CANSGD010000259.1:362500-375000 GCA_947645195.1 Patellifolia procumbens | reverse complement strand
TACTTTGCTAACATCAGGAAATGGAATAATGGAGAATCTCGAGTAACTGGCCAAGCTGCTAGAGTAGCTAAAGTGGTGATGAATCATGTCAGTAAAATGGGTCCTATCGAAAGTCCATCGATTCCTAATCTCCAATGGAAATAAAAAAAAGTCGATCCATTTATAATCTTCTGCCAGTTGAATTAATGGAGCGTCTAGTTGAAAATGATAACAAAATGCATAGGTTGTTAGAAGAAGCTCTAAAATCGATATACATATGGCATACCATCTAATAACCTTATTTCCTCATAGAGGTTATACAAAAATTAACGAACCCGCCAATATGGGCAAAACTACAATTGTTGTTAAACCAGGGAAAATAATTCGTGGTAAAGACAAGATACACTTGGGCCAAAAAACCCGTACCCAAAAAGAAATTGATTTCTTTTTGGGTACGGGTTTATGTCGGTAAACAAAATCCAAATAGAATAAATGGATTCAAATGGAATTTTCTGAAATGTGTCAATAACCTAAGCCCAAACTGCGAGTTGTTTCATGCCATAAATAAACTCGAACGCTTAAAAAATCGGTTGGACAAGCGGATTCACATCTCTTACAACCAACACAATCCTCGTTCTTAGTGCAGAAGCTATTTGTTTCGCCTTACATCCATCCCAAGGTATCATTTCTAATAAATCTGTAGGGCAAGCTCGGACACATTGAGTACATCCTATACATGTATCATAAATCTTAACTAAATGTGACATTAGATCTATAATTTTTTTAACATCATTAAGTTTCCATCTAGTTCAAGTAAAGTAAAAGTAAATGAAATACATGTACAGATACCAGCCGAATCAATTACCATACGAATCAATGATTTACCTTTTCTGGAAGAGAAATGGAAAAGAGGTCCAAAATACTTTGATTTATTACATTTCTGAAAGTATATTTTGAGGCGCGATATCTTGTAATCTAATTTGAATTGATGAATATGAAAATTTCAATTTCTAGAATCTAATTTTGTACAAAAAAAATACTATTTATTCAATAAATTCTATTGATTGATACGAGTTGATGTTTTGTTATGATAAATTGAAGAAACAATGGCCGGCCAATAGCTGCTTCAGCGGCTGCAATAACTATAACAAAAATTGAGAAAATGTTTCCTTTTAATTGATATATATAAAAGAAATCAGTTTATGTTACAAAATTTAGATTAACTGCATTCAATATAAGTTCAAGACACATAAGGAGCCCGAACCAAATTTCGGCTCGTGACTAATCCATAAATCCCAATAGAAAATAAAAAAAGCACTCAAAACAAGTACATGCTCGAGTATCATTGACCAACTCCTTATCAATCTATATTCATTTCAATATGAACAACAATTAAACCAATTTGATTGACTAGAATAAAACAAGTTAGAATAGAAGCAATTAAGAGCAAAAAATAGGCTAATAATAAATTAAACTAAAAGTTTCTAAACCAATTCAAATAGTAATTTGGATGAAAATGATAAAATAGAATTTTGATTTGAATTACTAGTTTTCAAAATGAATTCTTATTATTGACGAGCCACGGCAATTGTACCTATTAAAGCAACTACAAGAATTATTGAAATGAGTTCAAATGGAAGAAAAAAATCAGTTGATAAATGAATTCCAATTTGTTGACTAGAATTTATCAAATCTTGTTCTAGAATCTGGTTTGATTTTGTAGTCCAAATAATCCCATACCAGGACGTATTTAGAATAGAAATAATTAATGAAACCAAAAGACTTGTACAAACCAATGAAGTAACCCCATCCCCAACAATCCACGGATGAAAATTTTTGTCATATTCTGGACCATTCATGAACATTGCAGAAAGTATTATTAATACGTTTATAGCTCCCACATAAATAAGGAGTTGTGCAGAAGCTACAAAATGGGAGTTTGCTAGAATATAGAATAAAGATATACAAACAAGAACAATCCTAGTGAAAAGGCAGAAAAATTGGATTGGTAAATAATACCACTCCTAGACCCCCTAATATAAGATCTGACCCCAGAAAGACTAAAAGAAAATCATGTATTGGTCCAGGTAAATCCATTATATGGAAAATAAGAGATAAAAAATTTGGAATGTTTCATGATCTTATTGACTTGAACAGGAAAAAAGAAGTTTATGCATTCCTAATTGCTAAATCCTAATGTGTATGACTTGATGTAAGTAAAGTAAAATTATTGAACCGATTGCAGTCTTTTGAATCGGAAAGGGTAGTTCGCAACTAAAACTAGTAAAAATTTCTTTCCTGTAAATATATTTTAAATACAAATAAAGTTGTAATTTTCACGAATCAATAAGAATAGTGAATAATCAGGATTACTAGTTATTGAACAATAAAAAAACCTTAATAATTTGGAATTGTTCTTCAATTATGGGATTTCTCTTTTGTTTGAGGCTAATTCAAAATTGTTCAGATTGTGTAATCATCCGTTATTGATATTGGTAACGACCCAGAGCAATTTCATTATAATTTAATTCGTGACGATCATAATTGGAAAGCTCATATTCTTCAGTCATTGATAAACAATTTGTTGGACAATACTCAACACAATTACCACAAAATATACAAATTCCGAAATCAATGCTGTAATTAAGCGACCGTTTCTTTCGAATATTCGTTTCCAACTTCCAATCAACAACGGGTAAATCTATAGGACATGCACGAACACATACTTCATAAGAAATGCATTTATAAAATTCAAAGTGAGTTCGACCACGAAAACGCTCCGATATGATCAATTTTTCATAAGGATATTGAACAGTTACAAGTAAACGATTAGCGTGGGATAGGGTAATTATAAAACCTTGACCAATGTACCTTGCCGCACATATTGTTTGTTGACATAATTGATGAACCTAGTTACCATCGGGAACATATAGTAAATATCAATATAAAAAAATAAGATTTTGTTTCTTTCTCTTGTCTGTGACAAGTTATCAATTAAATTATAGTAAATATCAAATATTCTTTTTTTTATATAATTTATAATGAAAGGAGTTGGGAAGAAATTGTTAATAATAGATTACCTAAAGAAATAGGTAAAAAAAAATTCCATCCAAGATTTAATAATTGGTCCATCCTCAGTCTAGGTAAAGTCCATCTTGTTGTGATAGCAATGAACAAGAACAAAAAAGTTTTAGCTAATGTAATGAAAATATCAATTATTGTTCCAAAAACTCCATCTACTTTATTTATTTCAAAAAACTCAAAGATGAATAAGTATGGAATAGAGAAATTCCAACCACCCAAGTAAAGAACGGTTACAAATAATGAAGAAATTGATAGATTTAGAAAAGACGCAACATTAAATAAACCAAATTTAATACCTGAATATTCGGTTTGATAATCAGCTACTAATTCTTCTTCTGCTTCTGGTAAATCAAAAGGCAATCTCTCGCATTCTGTTAGAGAAGAAATTATAAAAACAATAAACCCTATAGGTTGCCGCCACAAATTCCATCCCGAAAAACCATATTTTTACTGCGCTTCAACTATATCAACTGTACTTGAACTGTTAGATAATCATAGTCGATGATAAGATCACTCTTTTCATCGCTATTCCAGAACCGTACATGAGATTTCGGCTACTAGACTTTCACCATCTAGGGTACCGCACTCCATAGATCCGCCTAGGAACACGACGCTTGTATTGCTCTCCCACAACCCCGTTTTCACAGTGTGTCTCAAGGACAAATGATTAATTTACCTATTCAAAGCAATTTACGCGAAGGACTCTCTTTAACAGAATATATAATTTCTTGCTACGGAGCACGCAAAGGAGTTGTGGATACTGTTGTACGAACATTAGATACCGGATATCTCACGCACCGACTTGTCAAAGTAGTTCAACATATTGTTGTACGTAGAACAGATTGTGGCACCATTCGTGGTATTTATGTAAGTCCTCGTAACGGTATGATGCCGGAAAGAATTTGGATTCAAACATTAATCGATTGTGGCTCCGATGGCTACGAGCTCAACGCATTATTGCTTCAAGAGAAGCTCCCATTGAAGTTCACAATGAATCTTTGGGCACCTATCATGAGATTTATGCACACTATCTAATAATAAGAAGTGTAAAAAAAGAAATTATTTTTATATACATTCGAACTATTGTTGCTCATATTTCTCTTTTTCGAGAAATTGAAGAAGCAATACAAGGATTTTGTCAAGCCTGCTCATAGGGCACTTAGTCATATCATGCCGAAGCTACGTAATTCTCTGATACCAGTGAAATTCGAGTCTGTCGGGTTCAACTAGGATCATAATTTGTGAATTTTTAGGTGAATTCAGATCAAGAAAAGGAAGTTTTCTAATAACTAACT
Organism: Patellifolia procumbens; assembly: GCA_947645195.1. Classification (NCBI taxonomy): domain Eukaryota; kingdom Viridiplantae; phylum Streptophyta; class Magnoliopsida; order Caryophyllales; family Amaranthaceae; genus Patellifolia; species Patellifolia procumbens. The sequence continues at coordinate 370,642 of CANSGD010000259.1, read as the reverse complement.
CAAACCCATTCATTGTCGAATCCTACTCAGCGGAATATGGAGGTACTTATGGCAGAACAGGCCAATTATGTCTTTCACAAGAAAGCATTTCGTCGGACCCAATAAGCACGTTAAAAAGACCTACCCCTTTCTCTTTGCCAAGAAGAAGACGCGGAGCGACTCTTGGACGAATTTTTAACGTTCTTGGGGAGCCTGTTGATACTTTAGGTCCCGTAGATACTCGCACAACATCTCCTATTCATAAATCTGCACCTGCCTTTACACAGTTAGATACAAAATTATCTATTTTTGAAATAGGAATTAAAGTGGTAGATCTTTTAGCCCCTTATCGCCGTGGAGGAAAAATCGGACTATTTGGGGGCGCGGGAGTGGGTAAAACAGTACTCATTATGGAATTGATCAACAACATTGCAAAAGCTCATGGGGCGTATCCGTATTTGGCGGAGTAGGTGAACATACTCGTGAAGGAAATGATCTTTACATGGAAATGAAAGAATCCGGAGTTTTCAATGAGCAAAATATTGCAGAGTCAAAAGTGGCTTTAGTCTATTGCCAAATGAATGGACCACCAAGGGCGTGTATGAGAGTTGGGTTGACTGCCCTAACTACGGCGGAATATACGAGATGGATGTTTGCTGTCCCAACCATTCTTGTTAGTCCCAATCCAGATAAGAAAGGGAGTAGGTAAGTAATTTTTAACAAAGTTTTTGTGTTGTCGATTACTAGGTGTAGTGCTACTTCCCCTATGCGCGCCTATTGTACTATATTACTAGGAAGTAGGATTGACCTATAAGATAAAACACCAAGGTGTAACCTTTCGCTCAATACTAAAATCTACAACTAAAGCATAGTATCCGAGTGATAAGAGGTTTTTAGTGTGTCGTTAAGGCACTAAGAACCGCTTAGCAAACAAAACTTATAATCCTAAAGAGCAACTACTATGAACGTAGTAATGGCAAGTCAAGGGTCGAACCACAAGGAAATTGAGATTGACTAAGGTCTATTAAGTCTGAACTACCTAAGTGAAGGGTTTTTGGGGTGACAAGGTTTAATTAACTACCAACTAACAACTAGCTAACGAATACCCACTAGTAATCAAATAAGAGAATTTATATAATAAGGAAAACACTAGAGTTCGGGCTACTCGTATGAAATTGGGCTAGACAACGATAATCAACACTATAGTGATTCAGAACGATGACAATACAGGGTTAAGTCTCCCTCTATATTACTTGAGTCCTCTCTTGAATGGTCCTCAAGAGTAATCGATTAATCAATCAACCAAATCCTCTTTTGAATGGTCATTGGTCAATTGATTCATAGATTAAATGAGATTGGAAAACCCTAATTAAAGGATCCCCTTAATTTCTATCCAATCCCTTGGTCTAGAAATCAAGTCGAAACATGGGAATGACGAAAGGGATTAAAGTTCGATTAAGAACAATAGAAACCCTAAGTTCCCTAGCATAAATGTGATCAAGATTTATCCTAGGGTGTCAAAACACCAAATTCAATGCATAAACACCCAATTGAATCATAAAAAGCATTAACAATCTACATTAAGCCCTTAATTCATACTTTTGCCCAAACCCTAGATAATGAACTACTCACTAATCATGGATTCTAAGCAAAAGAGATTAAACAAATTAAACATGATTAATTAAGCAATAGAAATAAATAAGAGAGATTGAAAGGAAATTACTTGGATTGAATTAACGATTGAATCTTCTAAGTAGCAATAATGAAATAAAAGTAAGGTTTGAGAAAGTTTAGAGACTTGAACAAAGTAATTAGGTTCAAAAGTATAAGATAAAAAGTCGACAAAAAATGCTAAACTATTTAGATGGTCCAATAAATGAAGACGGAAAAACGGGGCAAAAGCCCGAAATCAGGTCGATACAGTCGTGTCCAAAATGACACGGCCGTGTGTAGACTTGTTCTTCAGATTTCTTCAGCATCCCAAAAGTTACTGCTTTCGTGGAAATAGATCGACACGACCGTGTCAATATTTACACGGCCGTTTAGACCCGGTCTTCAAATTTCAGTAGATTACAGTTTGGAAACTGCTCGTGGGAAAAAAAGCGACACGCCCGTGTCCAAATCTACACGGCCCTGTTGACCTGCTGGTCAACGAACAACTCAACTTCAAACGATCATATCTCTCTCGTCTCTTATCGGAATTGGGCTTATGACTAGTCATTGGAAAGCTATCAAAACGAGCTAACACCTCCCACTGGAATCACCTTAATCCGATATATGGAACAATTGTTATGTCTATTTGAAGTTCAACAATCCACAACTAGTCTTCCAGTGATCATATGACTTCAAAAACCTGCTAGTTAGCCTGAAAGTCATCCAAAAACAACTGAATAGATAATGAAGCGACAATCTAAATCAAAGGTGACAAAAACCATGCAATGCTAGGCTTAAATGCTCTAAACTACATGCAAGGACACTAAAAATGACCTACAATTAAGCACAATAAAGTGCTTATCAAACTCCCCCAAGCTAGTCCAATTGCTTGTCCTCAAGCAATGCAAATCAAATACAAGGGTAAGAGTTCAATGACTCCCCACAATAGTACGCGTGCCAAGATAGAGAACAAAGACCGTTCAAACATTTTCATCCATAAATGCAAAACACGATCAAGTCTCAAAGTTTATAGCACAAGGAAAAGCAACCAGTCTTACCACAAGTTCTCCCCTAAGCTTGGCTCAGTCATATGGATGGTAGCTCTCACTTTAGTTGTGCTCGAAGTTTCTCATGTGTTTATATGGTTACAATGATCGCTCAAGGCTCAATTCCGTTGACTATATCCTACCATAGGCTTGCATATCTTCTCACTCTCCATCGCGTGAGACATAAGTTCTTTTCAAGAATCATGAGGACTTATCGAGGTTGTAATGAAGGCTAAAAGGTAAGGTGTGGATAATTTGGGAATTTGGTGCTAAATAGGGAAAAGTGAAGCTTCCTAAATCAACACCAACTAGACAAACGTTAACCCGAAACCATATAACTTCGTTACAACCACTCAACCAACCAATAATACCTCCTCCAATAGCATCTCCTAATCTCTCTTTATTAAGCACTAAGAACAAAACCATAATTTTTTGTTGGGATGTTTGATGTTCCCATTTTTTTCTTTTATTTTTTTCTCTTTTTTTTTCTTCTGTTTTTAACTATTAAGGGAGAGAGATAGGAGATCAACAAGAAGTAGGGAGGAGGTGAACTCAACACATAACGTGAATTCAACCAAAACACATATCATACAACCAACTCAAATCACTATCAGAGCACTGAATCACAAGATGTACTACTTACCAATCTAGCTTCACAATCCCCTAGGTTAGGAAATCGGTAATAGGCTAAAGATGCGGTTAAACAAAAAAACAAGCTCAGGCTCACGAGGGTGACAAAGGAGATAAGATAATGTGGGTGGCATTTGGCAATGTAGTTCATATATATAATGAACGCCTTAATCATATTGAAGAATCAAACCAGTCAATGCAATTTCAAGGAGAATCAATGTAATATCTAGAGAACATTCGTCAAGAAAGAGCATTACACAACAAGTAGATAAGACTGAAAAGATGTCAGTCTATAAGGCTATAAAAGCATGCTCTCACAAAGGGTATAGCTACCAACATCGGTCGAGCCGCACAAGAGGGAGACCAATCATACCACAACCAATCGATTCCTCAGCCTACTAGAGACTATCAAAGCATTTCCTTTTTCAGTTTTCAAGTCATCAAGAAGAACACATGCGTAGCAAAGGCGGAGTTCTAACCTAAATGCAGTCTATATGCATCCTAAACATGATACTAAATGCTAATATGCAATCTAAACAGAACACTAACATGCAACTAATGAAAATTATATGCATCTAATGCAAACTATATGCAACTAATGCAGACTATATGCAACTAATATATACATCCTCCCCCAAGCTAAATCACACAGTGTCCTCACTGTGAAAAATCTAATGATAACAATAGCAAGGGAGGGGAAAAATCCCGACTCACTGGTCAGGAGAGGGGTCGGGAACCACGTGAGTCGAGTTTATCCCCTAAGGGCATCAATCGAGTTCCCAATGACATTTTTATATATTTGCAATATCTTAATCAATTCTGGTATAGAGATGTCATCAAGAGCAGAGTTAACAATAACAAGATAAGTACATGCATCATCAAGGAAGACATACTTAAGAGAGGGGGGAAGGGGTTTTAAATCTACCTTAGGAGGAGGCTTAGAACTCTCCTCTTTATTAATGGAAGCAGCAAGGACCTTCAACTACGTCTCATGTGTCTCCTCGACTATAGTTTTATCAACAAGCATAGAGATTTTCTTCACCTCATCTATGTTCAAACTCGGTGCTTCAGTGATAGAAGCATAGGGCTCATCATCAGTGTGAGCTTCTCTCTCAAAACCATCCATTTCACTCTCCACATGATCAACCCGACAAACTATTTCTATCACGGGTCTCTTCATTGTTTTAGAGAACTTAAACACAACCTTCTCATTGGTTACCTCAACTGTGATTGTATCATTTTTGCAATTTATAACGGCCCCCAATGTCTTAAGAGCCTCTCTTCTAAGAATGATAGGAGTCTCCGGATCTTCCTCCATATCCATCACCACAAAATCACACGGCACCAAGACATGCCCAACTTGTATCGGAACATCCCCCAACTCACCATGCGGCGCTCTCAAAGATCGATTCGCCAATTGAATAGTCTTCCTTGTCGAAAGAAGAGGGAAGTTTAGGCGCTTAGCTATGGAAAGAGGCATCAAACTCACACTCGCACCCAAATCAGCCAATGCACCCTTAGGCTCGAGGTCACCTATCTTCACCGGCAAAGTAAAGCTTCCGGGGTCTCTTTGCTTCTTAGGCATATCTCGTTGCACTAGAGCACTTACTTGGTATGGCAATTTGATAACCTCGTCTTCAACCTTTCGTTTGTTGGAGAGGATCTCCTTCATGAACTTGGCATAGGCTGGCATTTGAGACATGGCCTCAAGGAATGGAATGTGTATTTGAAGGCCTTTCATAACTTGGAGGAACTTAATGAATTTATCGCTCAACTTCCTCTCCACCAACCTTTGAGGATATGGGACCAGTGATACATAGGTCTTAGGTGGAGGAGGTGTTGACAAATTGAGCTTTGTCACCAACTTGCTCATGAGTTTCCTTATCTTCTCTTCCTTTCTCAACATCAACCTCCCTTTCATCTTCCTCAACTTGCTTGTCCTTCTCAACCACCTCAACTTCACTTTCTTCACACTCATTAGGCATCTTGGGACCCTCATAGTTTGTTCCCGACCTCAAATGAATAGCTTTAACCTGATGTAGGTTGGGGTTAGGAATGGGTTGGCTTTGAAGTTGATTTGTGGGGTTAGAGAGGTTTTTCTCGGCCACTTGAGCCAATTGGGTTTCAAGCATTTTGGTGTGAGCTTGTAACTCTTGAAACCTTTGGTCATGACTTTGAAGAGCTTGGCTTTGAAGAGCAAGGGCTTGGGTGATGGTTTGAAGTTGTTGAAGAATTTGGGAGGTAGGATCAGAGGAATGAGTAGGTTTGGGGTTTGGTTTAGGAAATAGGGGATTTAGAGGGGCTTTTTGGAAGTTGGATCGTCTGTGAGGAGCTTGATAGACATTGGAACCTTGAGAGGAGGGCCCACCTTGATTGTAGCTTTGATTGAAACCTTGTTGAGGTTGATTAAAGCCTTGTTGAGGTGGATTCCAACCTTGTTGAGGTTGGTTGAAGCCTAAGTTGTATCCTTGTTGAGGTTGTCTCCAACCTCCTTGTTGATTGCTTCTATACCCTTGGTTACCTTGATAACCTTCTCCTCTTGAGTTCATGGCCGCCACATGCTCTGAATGAGATCCTCCACAACAAGAGGTATCAGGGTTTGTACCACCACATATATCACAAGAGAAAGCATTCACTTGTGAGAGACTCGATGATGCAAGGGTAATCTTAGAGAGCTTCTTATCAAGTTGATCCATCTTTGCTTGAATTTGATCCATTGGGTACAACTCAAACTTGCCACCCTGCTTAGGTTGAGAACCTCTCCTTCTTCCACCCCATGAGTAGTTCTTTATCACTTCTTCTGTGGTGGACTCTAATTGGTCTTGCGGGATCTTATAAAGTTGACTACCCGCTCCAGCATCAAGGTTAGCACGTGACATAGGGTCAAGACCATCATAAAAGAACCTCATGAGTAGATTTTGATTGAACTCATGGTGAGGGAATGAACGAATCAACTCCCTAAATCGTTCCCAAGCCTCCGCAAGTGTCTCATCACATTCTTGCTCAAAGGAGGAGATCTTCCTCCTAATATATGCGGTTTTAGACTCTGGGAAGTACTTCTTCAAAAAGGCCAGTGTAACTTGCTCCCATGTAGTGAGGGAGTTAGCAGGCAAGCTCTTGAGCCAAGACTTTGCCTTTTCGGAAAGAGAAGACCGGAAGAGATGCATCTTTATGTAGTCTGGAGAGACGTCATTCGTCGTTATCATAGCACAAATCTCCAGAAACTGATCAAGATGATCAAGTGGATCCTCATCCGACCCTCCACAAAATTACTCTGCTTTCACCATCCTTGTGAACTGAGGGTGAATGATAAAATTTGTAGTGGTTGTGGGGAGTCGAATTCCACCCTGTAAAACATAGGACCCCGGATTTCCGAAATCCCTGAAAAGCTGTGCATTATCCTCACCCATGTCTGATTCACTTTCACTTGTTGAACTTAAGATTGGTGAAGCTGGCGCAGAACCCAAAGTCAACCGTTCCAAACCTCCCCGAAGCTTTCGCAAAGTGCATTAATTTCCGTGTCTAAAGGAAAAATGGGTGAGCCGTGAGCTCTCCTTCTCATGTACCACAACAAAGCTAAGCAGAGGATTTGAGAATAACAACACAATAAAAAAAATAAAAGAAAAAAAATCACTTAAGCAATACTAAACTCAAGTAAACTTCAATCAATAACACAATTTCCCCGGCAACGGCGCCATTTTGATAAGAGGTTTTTAGTGTGTCGTTAAGGCACTAAGAACCGCTTAGCAAATAAAACTTATAATCCTAACGAGCAACTACTATGAACGAAGCAATGGCAAGTCAAGGGTCGAACCACAAGGAAATTGGGATTGACTAAGGTCTATTAAGTCTCAACAACCTAAGTGAAGGGTTTTTGTGGTGAGAAGGTTTAATTAACTACCAACTAACAACTAGCTAACGAATACCAACTAGTAATCAAATAAGAGAAGTTATATAATAAGGAAAACACTAGTGTTCGGGCTACTCGTATGAACTTGGGCTAGACAATGATAATCAACACTATAGTGATTCAGAACGATGACCATACAGGGTTAAGTCTCCCTTTAAATTACTTGAGTCCTCTCTCGAAGGGTCCTCAAGAGTAATCGATTAATCAATCAACCAAATCCTCTTTTGAATGGTCTTTGGTGAATTTTTTAATAGATTCAATGAGAACGGAAAACCCCTAATTAAAGGATCCCCTTAATTCTTACCCAATCCCTTGGTCTAGAAATCAAGTCGAAACGTGGGAATGACGAAAGGGATTAAAGTTCGATTAAGAACAATAGAAACCCTAAGTGCCCTATCATAAATGTGATCAAGATCTATCCTAGGGTGTCAAAACACCAAATTCAATGCATAAACATCCAATTGAATCATAAAAAGCATTAACAATCTACATTAAGCCCTTAATTCATACTTTCGCCCAAACCCTAGATAATGAACTACACACTAATCATTACTTCTAAGCAAAACAGATTAAACAAATTAAACATGATTAATTAAGCAATCAAAATAAAGAAGAGAGATTGAAAGAAAATTACTTGGATTGAATTAACGATTGAATCTTCTAAGTAGCAATAATGAAATAAAAGTAAGGTATGAGAGAGTTTAGAGACTTGAACAAAGTAATTCGGTTCGAAAGTATAAGATAAAAAGTCGACAAAAAACGCTAAACTATTTATATGGTCCAATAAATCAAGACGGAAAAACGGGGCAAAAGCCAGAAATCAGGTCGACACGGTCGTGTCCAAAACAATACGGCCGTGTAGACCTGTTCTTCAGATTTCTTCAACATCCCAAAAGTTATTGCTTCCGTGGAAATAGATCGACA